>CM076571.1:512520999-512593981 GCA_034641835.2 Pinus albicaulis
CGGAGGGGGGAAACACAAATGAGCTCATCTGAGGACGCCATGACAGAAGAAAGAACGGGCAAACTTCGGGGAGTGGGCATCAATAAATCAACAATTAAGATCTGGACGGAAGTAATAAAGAGCTGGAGCATGCGAGGATGGGTGGCGGTGGTGATGAGCCACGCGCCAACCCACCTGACCATCTGCGTGCCAATAAACATATTACCCACCCGCATCCGGGAGATCAAGCATATGTTATCCTCCTCAAGCTTGTGAAAAAATAAAGAGGTATTGGTCGACAAATGACCGGGGAAAATTTGGGCAAGTGAATTTACGGTAGCAAGTCACTCTTGAACATGACACTTCACTCCATCACCGTGACTGTTTGGGTTGGGTAATCTTCTTGACGGTTCATTCATACCTATGGTTCTGACTTCATGCTTTAGGGGGCAATCTATTATAGGTCAATTTGGGCACCATTCCCAATGACCTGGTTAAACTGGACATCATCCCCAGAACCGATGAAGAGGGTCTATCATCCCCTATCATTTCAGTTGCTACATGCCCTAAGACAAAGAAAAAGAACAAATCATCCATGACTTCCATTGCAAGGTTTCCAAGATTTGAAGTACATGTTATATCACCTATGAGCTCACCAACGCACCTCCATTCAAGGGTGCTCTATGAAGCATTTCTCGACACTCAAGGGTGCGTTGGTCAATTGGGAGCGAAATTCTCATTGTTTCAGAATCTCCACATGGCCAGTGCCTTCTATAAGAATGCATATGTGTCAAACTTCGAATCCATGAGTCCATTCAATACCTCTGAACTGGGAAACATGTCTTGCCTATTATTAGAAAGTCATTGATTGTGAAACTACCTTCAGCTCATCTATAAATTGAGCACAGATCCTAGTGCTTGAGAAGGAAGAAATTGAGTAGAGAAATGTTGGTGGAATTTCAATTGAGGATTTGATTTGAGTGATATGATGCTGGAGAGATGTTCATTGTGATGAGGCTGGGATGATGCTGGAGATGGTGACATCAAATCAATCGCTGGTTGTAACCTCCCCTTTTATCCATTAATAAAGATTGTTGCTTACTTTCCCACATGTGTATCTGTATAATCTTCTCTCTTTAATATTATGAATTCTTATATGATGTATATGGTTCCTGTTTCATTGATTTAACTGAACAACTTGAATAACCATATGTATATTGCAATCTCTTTACTGTTTAGTGTTCATTATTGCAGGAAATATTTTGGCGATCTAGCTTGGATTTGAAGCTACAACAAGAGCGACAGAAGGAGACTTGGAAGCACTTGGACTCCAAGTAAGTTTCTTAATCTATTATGTGTGTCTATTTACTGTTAGGAAAAGTAGTTGCAAAGTCTTTAACCTGTTGTTCTAAATGCGCACCACATTTAGGGAAGAATGTTTTATCTGTACTCCATAATTCCGCATAACAAGATTCGTCGGTCTCGACGCAATCTTGAACACGTGTCCCATCCCACCTAATAGGATTAACCACTAACATATTAACCAAGACTAGCAAGATTAACCATTGACATATTAACCACGGGTTGTTGGTAGTTTTCTTGGCCCCTCATGGCCTTTTAATCAATGCGGTGCTCCCGGGTTTAGTCAAGCGTTCAAGGATATTTTGGCTGGTGAGGCGAAATCACTAGCATTTTAAGTTCGTGAGTCATTCTTGGGCATCAGTTGCTTTTTTTTCCATCTGTTTAGAGTTCGCTTGGATCGGTAGGGTCGTATGGTTTATGGGGATAATTTACTATCTGCATCTTAATATAACCTGGTTACAATTATTCTATTCTTGCTTCCCTGATTCATGATTTGCATACGAATGCAACAACCTAGATTGATTGTCACTTGTTCATCAATTTATTTAATATGTCAATTTATTGAATGCCAACTAAACCCGGGATGCCCCTTATGGAATCCTTCAATGCACAACAACACCAAACCCAAGTTTTTTCAACCAATCAACTAATTGACAACAATCCTGATTTATCTTCCCACACATAAATTGTAGCAACTTCACTCCTTTCCCTCACAAAGTTCCAATACAATAAATCTGACTAAATACAAATCTATAATATTACCTTGCCAAAGCTGCATTAATTGGACGATTTCACTCACATTGCAATTGGATTTGGAAATAGAATTCAATTCCAGAAGGCGTTCATGCATTTCTATGGCTCAAAGAACTCCACAAATATCTCCAACCAATCCCTTTCTCAAAAAAATTTTCCCACATCACACAATAGCCACCATTATGCACAAAACACATATCACATGATCTTTGAATTCGTCTTCATTTGCTCAAAATTCGAGCCTCAAGTTTAGTGATGTTTGCATTCTATGTTTCGAGGAATCAAACCTGCTCTATAAAGTTGATAAATTCAGATCACACCATGTAGAGATCAATAAAACCAATGAGGAATACAAGCTGATTCCAAATCTTTACTCTCCTATGCACAATCTGACGACGTTTGTAACTTAATTATGCAAATCCTTTTATGAAGCTCTATAATTTCCAAATCAAGACAAAGATTTCCAAAGACGCATTTACCAAGTTGACTCCTCAAATGTGGGGATACATATGACTATTATTCACTGCTTCAAACTCTTCAACAATGAATTTCTAATGCAACAAGTTGAAATTCACCCTTTGTGATTGTTCTCCACAATGATATCGATTATAATGTGGCATTGCATAATAAAAATTAAGTCCTCAATTCGAACAACGCCCACAATTAATGTATTTTTTCGGTAAATAAAACACTTGCACTACAAGTTCGATTTGTAATCAATCACTATATAATGCTTCCTATAAGTTGAGTCAAATAGACACCCAATAAAAGAGATTTCAATTGATGTCCATGTCAACATAGGCGAGTCTTTCATAATCCTATTTCTCAGATCAATATAGCCATAAGCTTCTCTCCTTGATATGAATCCTTCACTCTGCAAGAAAAAATATATACACAATTTATCTATACATGCCTAGAATTATTTCAAATACTAATTCACCTTGATTGGTCTCAAACCTTCCTCATCGAATAGATTGTTAATTAATCAAAATGTAGTTTCAAATACCACTCTAAATTTCACTACCACCCTAAATTTCACTAATTGATGTTGAAACTATGCAAACCATAAATTTCGCCAAGATTAAGGTCATATTCATTCAGATGCACAGACAAATATAATTACTAGCATAAGAATGCTTCCATTACTTTCAATTAGAAACACTGTACATAAAATTATGTAGAGACTTGCTCTCATCCACTCTTTCCATGGCCTAATTTACATTTTACTAGCTATTCTTTCACGAGTCGGGCACAATTTCTATATTTTTTCATTACACAACAACAATTTAAATAGAAACAACTTGTTCATATCTAGATCCATAAAAATACGATCTTGTTAGCTAACAATAGAAAAACTAAGTCTCATTAACTTCGAGCTTATTCTGGCAACAAAGCCATTTATTACATACATATCCATCAACCCATTTAACTTGACATTCTAGAAATAAACAAAATAAAGTTTGAATGATGCCCCTACATCAACTAGATAATCAATTGAACTATTGATTGCTTGAGGAAATGAAAAGATCAATCCTTTTCATCTTTCGAAATGTAGATAATGCATTATAGCATGCTACATTGATAGGTTTGCTTTTGAATATGAAATAACATGAGCAGAATTTTTTGGTGAAGAATTAAGTATTTGAAAATTTCTAGATTAGGAAGCTTGGAAAGAGTTTTTGGGCTTTTTGGTGCCATCAATTGGGTTCTTGATAGTTTAAATTGGGTTTTTGCTTGTATATATGAATTCAACACCTTGAAAATTATTGGTCACTCATTTGTGGAGAGTTCACAACTCAAATTTGTAATTCTAGTAAATCCCTATGAGTAATTTCAACACAAAAAAAATGCAAGAAAACCTTCCAAAACATCTAACACATAGATTCTGCCCCACCAAAGATGGTATTATGTCCATAGATCCAAATTGAAAATTTCAAACCCTACCATTCTTGCTTATTTGAAAGTCATATCACTAAACTACATGTTATCCAAAGCAATCAAAGTTTTCCAAAACAAACATTCCACATAATTTGCACACAACGATGTGGCATATCTCAATAAATGATGCTAGGTGCAAATCTTAGTTAAGTTAGGTTGAGTATATTTAGCATCTAACACATGTAAGACAAAGTCAATTATATTAACAAAGGTACTTGTCAACTAAAACGACTTAATTTGCTTATTGACTTCTTTTTTTCCCCACACAACCCTTTATTTTACCAATTCCTTCTCATTCTTCTCACCCCTCACCCACCAATTCCTAACACCTTCCATGTGTACATCATTATTTGTCACTTTACATTCATCTACACTTCTATTAGCATGTTTTTACACCCATTTATGCAAATGTAGTATATCCAACATAAATTGAGGATTGGATTATAAGTGTGTGAGAGAATGATGTGAAACGTCAATTCAACCTCCAAGAAAAAATTAAAAGGCGCTTCTATAAGGATAACAAAATGATATTATATTATATTAATTTAAGAGAGCCATAATATTTTTTCATTGTATTTGAGCGTATTATAAATTCTAAACTGGGCTTGCATCAGGCGATAAAAGCAGGCGGAGATTTCACTGTATCCTTCGAAAACTAAGCTTCGGATTTGGATTCTGAACTGTCTAAATTTTAGTGTGAACGGTACATGATAGCAAAAGCCCGGCTGAGAAATGGTCAGCTCAATCCCATTTTCTATTAGTTTGAAGTTCTTGTTTAAAATATTGTTTGTCCATATTTTTTGATCTCATAATCGGAATTTCTGTTTGGATCGTCGCAGTCGGCTCTGTTCAATTTTCAGTCGTTCTTGACGGTTGTGCTGCTCGTGATATGCACCTGCACTTATATCAAATTGCATTTCCCTGCCATTCTCGAACACAGAACAGGGTAAACTATTTCCCCACATGCTTACTTTAGGTTTTAATTCTGCTTTAATTTGTGGGTTCAATTAATAAAAACGAAGCCCGTATTGCCTGGTGATGAATTCATGCTCATTTTTTTTTTCTTTTTTTCCTGAAATTTCTGCGACGAAGCAAGTGGATCAAAGTGACGTTTAAATTGCATACACTGGTTCTCGGCCCAAATTGGGGTATCTGAATACCAAGCCGCTGTGATTTGGAAAGGATTTTTGTTCTCCCCGGGGGTCTCTTCCCAGGGTCTCATATATCCACCATGCCCAACTGATTTTGCGATCTGTATTTTCTGTTCCCATCGTGATCCAATTCGATTTGAACTTTTCGCCACTGAGGATCAAATGTATCCCATTGCTAAAGCAGTTGACCAAACCTGCTTTCAATCACTCCACAAAGCACATCTCTTCAATTTTAATGTATCACATTGAAGTGCACTTCAAACCCGAGATATAACATTCAAGTGCTTTTAAGCTTACAAGTTCTAAAAATCTCTGAATCAGTGAATAGGGTTAGGGTTACATCGCAAGATCTATCTGTCGGGATTCCAATGGGGTCATGGTTTATGTTAAATTTGGACAACTAGGTCCAAACTCCATGTTCTGATGCTCAGATTAAGAGGCTAATATTTTTGTTGGATTCCTCTTTGTGAGAGGTGTAAAATCCATATAAAATATGTCTTAATCCGATGAGCAGAACTTATATTTTGAATTTATTATTCTTAATAAATTATATGTGCAAGGTCGATCAGTTTTGTAATGTAGGCTCACATGCCCAACAGATGTGTCACACACCCTCATTGATGGATATATATACAGGAAAAGTTGGAGAGATTTTTATCATCATCACAACTCACATCTTCCTCTCTCATCAAAGAGTACGAGCTACCAAGAAGGACGAGTTTCAGCCACACGTGTGAAGGACGAAGAGGACAGACCGTACAGCTGAGCTGCAGTACGATTTTCTGCTGCTACGGTTTCGCTGTAAGTTTGACCAGCGTTGACTTTGGTCAAGGCATGGTCCAAACAAGCTGAAAACTTGTGGAAGGTTCGATTTTTTAAGGCCGTACTACCTGGCACAAAAATCGAGGTCAACGGGTTGACCGTTTTGCTGCTGCGTTGACTTTTAGCTTGCTGCCCCTGCGTTGACTTTTCAGGACAGCGTTGACTTTTGCAGAGTTGACTTGGGTTGACTCATCTACAGATTGGAGGGTTGTTGTGACACATGCTGGGCTGGCTAACCAAAGGAGTCTTTGCTGGTTGAAGCATCCTGTTGACCGCCGAAACGAATACAAACATTTTTCTGTTTCCGATTTGTCTTCTGTAAGATCTGCTTATATGTTCTATCTGCATTTTGCTTAACTACTTGTATGATTGCTGTGAGAAAAGTGAAATTGCTCTTAGCATAGAACATCTACAAAACTTAACATGGTATCAGAGGTGAGGTGAAGACAAACTCTATCTATAGCAATCATCATCGAAGGAAATGGGTTCCACTAGTCTTGAATTCAGGGAGAATGACAAGCTGACTGGAAGTGATGACTTCCATGCCTGGAAGATGATAGTAGATCTCAAATTGGAAGATCATGATCTCCTGGATCATGTGACAGGGAAGATTCAAGAACCTCCATCAAATGCCTCTGCTGCTGTTAGAAACAAGTATAAGAAGGGTGAAATCAGAGCAAAGCTGCTGATCAGGGAATCCATAAATAAGAGTTTGGTTGCCTACATATCTGAACTAGGCACATCCAAGGAGATGTATGACAAATTGATACTTATGTTCCAAGTAAACAATGTGAACCAAGTGCTATTCCTCAAGAACAAGTTGAAGAATATGAAGAAGGGCAGAGACGAGTCTATTCAAACTTTCTTTATGAAGTTGACCGAAACCAGGAACAATCTGCTAGCTATTGGGGAGACAATAGCTGATCGTGAGATGGTTCTCACCGCACTTGGGGGACTTCCATATGAATGGCAAGTATTCACAACTACCATTCTCAACAATAATACCATTCCTAACTTTGATGAGCTTCTGTCTAGATGTATGCAAGAAGAAACAAGGATGAAGGAATTCGATAATGAAAGAAATGCTGCCTATGGTGCTCATTCCCGAAAGAAGAACTCTGGTGGTTCTAAGGACAAAGACTCAAGAGAAGAAGGGTAAATGTTTCACCTGCCATAGGCCTGGACACTATGCTAGAGAATGCCCCTTCAAGAAGGATTCTCCCGATGGTGACGATAACAACAACAACCGAAGGAATGGGAATCGAAGAAATGACAAATCCAAAGGAAAGAGGAAGGCTCACTTTGGAGGAAACAATCAACCTTCTAAGAGGTCCAGAAATACCAGGTATGAGGAGTCTAATGTTGTTGATAAAAATGAGTATATTCTGGTATCTGCTCTCTCAGCTGCATCTCTGCCCGACACTATGGATGTCTGGCTAATTGATAGTGGTGCCTCAAGACACATCACCGGATTCAAGGAAGCACTTTCTGACATGGTTGAAAGAGATACTAATCTAGAAATTATCCTTGGGGATAATGCCACTTATCCTGTAAAAGGGACCGGGACTGTGACCCTCCACTTGTCTCAAGGACAAGTCCTCCGTCTACAAGATGTACTCTATGTACCCAAATTGAAGAAGAACCTTGTGTCTGTATCTGCCATGGAAGACAAAGGATTCAATGTAACTTTCTCTGATGGAAAGGTACTCATGTGGAAGAAGAGCTTCAAGGACGCTATCTCAATTGGTTTTAGGGTTGGCACACTCTACCAGGTTGGAGGGAGTCCGTTGGGAGCTATGACTTGTGATACAATCCGTCAAACCGAACTATGGCACCGAAGATTTGGACACCTTCATTATAAGGCTCTTCCCGAAGTAAGGCTCGATCAGAAAGCAAGAAGCCGTGTAGATACCAAGGGTATCTAGCTGCCATGAGTACTATTGTACAATCTGAACCTGGATCTTTTGAGGAAGCCATCAAGCATCAAGTCTGGAAGGATGCTATGCATGAAGAATATGAGTCTATTATGAAGAATGATGTCTGGGATGTGGTCCCGAGACCGAAGGACAAATCTGTTGTCACCGCAAAATGGCTCTACAAGATTAAACATGGATCTGATGGGAGTGCTGAAAAGTTTAAGGCAAGATTTGTTGCCCGTGGTTTCTCTCAAAAGGAAGGAATTGACTATGACGATATATTTGCACCTGTGGCACGATATACCACCATCCGATCAATCATAGCCCTTGCTGCTACGCAAGGATGGAGTCTTCATCAGATGGATGTCAAGACCGCTTTTCTGCATGGTGCAATAAAGGAAGAAGTGTATGTAGAACAACCTCTGGGATTTGAAGTTCAGGATCGAGACACTCATGTCTGCAGGTTGAAGAAAGCCCTCTATGGGTTAAAGCAAGCACCCCGAGCTTGGTACGAGAGGATGGATAGTTACTTGATGAAGCTGGGCTTCACTCGAAGTAATGCTGATCCGAACCTTTACTTCAAGGTTGTACAGGGGAAGCCTCTCATTTTGGTGCTATATGTGGATGACCTCTTCTTGACAGGTGCTGACCCTCTCATTCATCAATGCAAGAGGGAGCTCGCTGTTGAGTTCGAGATGAAAGACCTAGGACTGATGCACTATTTCCTAGGCCTGGAGGTCTGGCAGAGACCTGGAGAGATTTTCCTTTCTCAAGGAAAATATATTGTGAAGCTTCTGGAAAGATTTGGGATGGTGGACTGTAAGTCCGTGTCGACACCAATGGAACTCAACTTTAAGAAGTTGAGTGGCAGCGCTGCTGGGCCTATCTTGGCCAATCCTACTGAGTATCGTCAACTCATAGGAGCTGTGATGTTCTTAGTGAACACACGTCCGGACATATGTTTTGCAGTGAACACTTTGAGTCAACAGATGGTTGAGCCTCATCATTTTCACTGGGTTGGTGCCAAGAATCTTTTGAGATATCTTCGGGGCACGATAAACCATGGTCTGAGATACACTGCCGGGAGTGTGATACTCCGTGGATATACTGATGCCGATTGGGCTGGCAGTGTGGTGGATCGTAAGAGCACATCTGGATGCTGCTTCAATCTTGGTTCTGCTTCGATCTCATGGATGAGCAGGAAGCAGAAGTCGGTGGCTTTGAGCAGCGCGGAGGCCGAATACATTGCTGCTAGTATGGCCTGTTGTGAAGCAGTTTGGTTGAGGAAGCTCTTTAGTGAGCTGTTTGGACATGTGCTAGATACCACTGTGATACTCTGTGATAATCAGAGTGGGATTCGTATGACTGAGAATCCTGTGTTCCACGACCGATCCAAGCATATTGATATCGGGTACCACTTTATCCGGGATATGGTACAGCGAGGCGCCGTAAGGCTCGATCATATAGGAACTGATGAGCAGGTCGCGGATATTCTCACTAAGCCCCTGGGGAAGGTCAAGTTCCTAACCTTCAGTGAGAGTCTTGGTGTCGTGGAAAGACCCTATGATGTGGGTCCTGTTGGACGATGAGCTCTGGGAGCTCTGGGGGGCTTTGGGGATAGCTTCTCGGAGCTATAAGCACTCATAATGCTTCTGCCCCACCCTTGTGATTGTTGAGCTGGTTCGCCACTCATTTATCTGTGCCCCGTATGCATCCTACCCATTGAGTTCAGGGCTCATGGGAAGTACCTCTCATTTGGCCAATGAGGTGTGGAAAAGCTAGAGACTATTAGCAAAGACTGATGGACGCATCGGAGATTGCCGTACTCTCTATCTAGGAACGCACGGTCCAACCACTTGATCTGGGATCAAGTTTTTGTGAGGTCTGGGACCTCTGGACTGATTATGTCAGTCAGGGGATGATGTCTTTGTGACTGACCCACTTCTGTTCTGAAATAAAGAAGCTAGCAAAGCAAGTTTCGGCGGGATGACGCACGATGTTGATTGCACTAATAGATGGAGTTCTCCCTAGTTGAGAGGGAGTGTTAAATTTGGACAACTAGGTCCAAACTCCATGTTCTGATGCTCAGATTAAGAGGCTAATATTTTTGTTGGATTCCTCTTTGTGAGAGGTGTAAAATCCATATAAAATATATCTTAATCCGATGAGCAGAACTTATATTTTGAATTTATTATTTTTAATAAATTATATGTGCAAGGTCGGTCAGTTTTGTAATGTAGGCTCACATGCCCAACAGAGGTGTCACACACCCTCATTGACGGATATATATACAGGAAAAGTTGGAGAGATTTTCATCATCATCACAACTCACATCTTCCTCTCTCATCAAAGAGTACGAGCTACCAAGAAGGACGAGTTTCAGCCACACGTGTGAAGGACGAAGAGGACAGACCGTACTGCTGAGCTGCAGTACGATTTTCTGCTGCTAGGGTTTCGCTGTAAGTTTGACCAGCGTTGACTTTGGTCAACGCATGGTCCAAACAAGCTGAAAACTTGTGGAAGGTTCGATTTTTGAAGGCCGTACTACCTGGCACAAAAATCGAGGTCAAAGGGTTGACCGTTTTGCTGCTGCGTTGACTTTTAGCTTGCTGCCCCTGCGTTGACTTTTCGGGACAACGTTGACTTTTGCAGAGTTGACTTGGGTTGACTCATCTACAGATTGGAGGGTTGTTGTGACACATCTTTGAAATTTGGTGACCAAAAGGAGTCTTGCCCTATTTGACTAAAGCATCTGACCGCCAAGAAGCAAACACACACATTTTTTCTGTTTCCGATTTGTCTTCTGTAAGATCTGCTTATATGTTCTATCTGCATTTTGCTTAACTACTTGTATGATTGCTGTGAGAAAAGTGAAATTGCTCTTAGCATAGAACATCTACAAAACTTTACAGTTTAGCTGTGAAGAGAGAGGCATGTCGGGCCACCTGTCAAGGTTCAATTCACTCCGGAAGAACGGAGAAGCAGTTGGAGCCAGGTGCAAGTTTTAGGTGATTCGGAAGATTACACTCCTCCCATTGCTGCTTAGCCAGAGGAAAGTGACTGTGGTTAGTGGTTCACCCATCTGGGGCTATATTGTAATGTAACCCTAGCCCTATTCACTGATTCAATTGAACCCGTCCTTGCTTCTTAGCCAGAGGAAAGTGACTGTGGTTAGTGGTTCACCCATCCAGGGCTATCTTGCCCATGAAAATCACGTAGTCTAAACATTTGTCTTTTTGAACCTTTTCTATTTATATTTTCGGATCTGTCTTGCCCAAAATTTGGCCAAAAATTTAGAAGAATTGCTGGAATTGCAGATATCAGTTATTGAGATTGCATAATCATGGTGGATTAGGGGTTTTCCAGGGTGCTGGATCTATCTATGCATTCAAAACTGCAATTTGAGTAATGTAAAATTACAATTTAACCAACAATTTCATTATTAGATTCTGGCGATAATTGCCTGGAAAAGTCCAAAAAGTCTAATGCTTAGACATATCCCATAAAAATGGGCTTTAAAGGTAACGAAAAGTAGATCTTCCTGTAAGGAGAAACATTATAAACTTTGAAGTTGTAATAGCACTTTCTACTTATTCATCTTTTAATGGCTTTAATACTTTTCTCTAGGAGTATTTCATATATATGCATAGAGACATTTTCTATTAATTTTCAACATGTTTGGACTCTGGAGACACTTGATCGAGTGGGGACTTTGCTCTAAGTCATGCAACCTCGAAATTTGCATATGTCGTTATTTTTGCTTTTTGATCAAGTTTTTCTTTTGCATGGGAGTCCAGATGATATTTTACAATCATAATAATAATAAATAAATAAATGAATACAGAAAGAGGTTAATGTGGTGAATGGAATATGGGAGCCTTCGTTAAGCATCACGTGACAATGAGATAGACTACGATAAATTGTCAGATATCCAACGTATATGAAATTATCAAGTTTAATTATTGATCAAAATCATAAAGTTCCATAATGCACATTCTACAAGTGCTTGTGGGTATGGCATCATGGAATACACTAAACGAATTGATCAAATAGAGTGTTAGGATTTTGAAAGGGTAGTAATTTTTTTTGAAATATTTATCTTACAAAACTAAATGCAACTTCTATCTGAAATGGTATCTCAATTTATAACAATGGAGACGGAAGGCTCCTTAAATAACAAATGAAAAACGATGTTCCTATAAGAGAAACAATCGTGAACTGAACTAAACTAAGAAACAGGAACGATGTTTTAAAATAGATAAACGACCATTAAATATGACAATAATTACATTAATACCCTCCCACCGTCCCTAATGGTCATTCGTCTAACTACACCAAGTTGCCCCCTAAATTTTACAAACTTGGCTGGGCTCAGAGACTTGATTAGAATATCTACAGTCTGCTCCTCAGTTGGAACATTCTGCAAGATCACAGTGCCTTCTTCAACAAGCTGTCGGATGAAATGACAATGCAGCTCTACATGTTTGGTGCACTCGTGGAAGACTGGATTCTTGGCCAGTTTTATTACCCTTTGATTGTCACAAAACAAGGTTGAAGACCCTGCTCGAGACATTTTCATGTTAGAAAGCATCCTCCGTAGCCATACTGTCTCACATGCTGCTTTAACAGTTCCTCGATACTCTGCTTCTGTCAAGGAAAGAGCTACTGCCTGCTGCTTCTTACTGGTCCAGGTGATTGCACCTGTACCAAGACTGAAGACATGCCCAAAAGTAGACTTCATGTCATCAACAGAACCTGCCAAATCCGAGTCTGTGACTCCGTAAAAGCAATCAACCGAGGATCTTTGCTTCTGATGTACAGAATGCCAAAGTCAGATGTCCCTTTCACATATCTTAGTACACGCTTCGCTGCAACCCAATGTCCTGCTTTAGGGGCTGTCCTGAAACGAGATATGTAGCTTACAGCATAACTAAGATCAGGTCCAGTGGCTGTAAGATAGATGAGACTGCCAACTAGTTGCCTGAATGTGGATTCATTCACCATTTGTGAATCTGATTTGGCCTTTTCTTCACAGGTGTAGATGAAGGTTTGCAATCTGTCATTCTGAACTTATCCAGCAAACTCTTGGCATACTTCAACTGAGAAATGAAAATGCTCCCACCTATCTGGCAAACCTCTACACCGAAACAGTAATGTAGAAGTCCCAAATTTATCATATCAAATGCCTGACACAAATTTAGTTTGATTTGCTCAAGCAACTATGCCCCATTACCAATAATGATGATATGCCCCATTACCAATAATGATGATATCATCCACATGGATGACAAGAAAAATGATGTTGTTACCAACACTCTTGACATACAAGTTAGGATCTGAAGTACTTCTCTGAAAGCCTTGTGCAACCAAATATTGATCAATATTGATGTACCATGCCTTGGGTGCCTGCTGTAGGCCATAAAGAGCCATTACCAGTCTGCATACCTGGTGCTTTTTGCCTGCAACCTTGAAACCTTAAGGCTGCATCATGCAGACCTCTTCCTCCAAATCACCATTGAGGAAGACACTCTTCACTTGCATTTGATGGACTTTCCAGCCAGAATGTGCTGCAATGGCTAGAACCAGTCGGATGATGCTCATCTTTGCTGTAAGAGCAGAAGTTTCCTCTTAGTCGATGCCTTGTTTCTGCAAGAAACCTTTAGCCACCAACCGAGCTTTGTATTTATCAAGAGTTCCTTCAGCTTTGTACTTCACTTTATCGACCCATTTGCAGCCAATGGGTTTCTTCCTTGATGGAAGATCTGGTAGAACCCAAGTGTTGTTCTTCAAAAGACTATGATGCTCAGCTTTCATAGCCTTTTCCCATTCAAGGTTACTTTTAGCCTCTGAATAGCTATGATGCTCATAAACACTTTGAATGTTAACCATAAGGGCAAAGTTCACGTTCTTCTTGGTCTTGCCTCTAGATGATCTACCCTCAACAAGCTCATTATCCTGAACATCACTGATGAGCTTTTCCCACCACTTAAACCGGAGAGTAGATCCATCTTCTTCCAAATAAGGAGGATCAACATGACCTGGGCTGCCTAGTATGAAATCATCTTGGATGCTGATCCAGGTTGTCCTGAGGGACATATGGTGGTACAATGTTATGCCTAGGAGAAAGAACACAATTTCAGGTTCAGAATCATCAGAATCCCTCCTGTCAGATGGAGCTAATGAATGCCTAACACCCAAATATTTTGTCTACAGAGGCTGATCTTCAGGATGCTGGATGGGAGAAGAGAGCAGAAAGAGTCCCACCTTCTTCATCAAAAAGGACATCTCTATTGAATGTGAGATGATCAGTGTCCACATCAATCAACCAATAGTCCTTATGATTGTCACTGTAGCCTGTAAGCATCAACTTTTGTATTTGGAATCTAGTTTGGTTCTCTTTGCATGTGGAAGCCAAGCATATGCAGTCGAACCAAAAACCTTGAGGTGGCTGATTTTTGTTTTTCTCCCAAACCATGCTTCTTCGGAGTCACCTTCTTGACGGCCTGTGTGGGAGACCGTTTCAGAAGGTACACTGCACTATACACTGTCTCAGCCCAAAACTTCTAAGGAACATCTTTGTTCTTCAACATACAATGGGCCATTTCGTAATTATACGATTCCTCCATTCAACAACACCATTATGCTGAGGGGTATAAGGTGTGGCAAGCTGACACTTGATACCATGTTTAGCACAGGAGTTCATGAATTAATTGGAACATAATTCACCCCCATTATCTGACCTAAGAGTTATGATTTGATATCCTATCTCTCTTTCAACCAATGCTTTAAACTTCTGGAATTCATTAAACACACCCACATTTTCCTACTGAAATCATCAACAAACATATGAAAATACCTGGCATCAGTGAGTGATGCAGTATTCATTGGTCCACAAACATTTGCATGAACCGACTGCAAGACCTTAGATGCTCTTCAAGCTTGTTCATCCGAGAATGGAGTTTGATGCTGCTTCCCTGCTTGGTAAGCTCCTGTTAATTTTAGTTAACAATGGTGTGTTCTATGCTTAGCATAATTTACTTCAATGTTCCTCAATAGCCCAATATCAATATCCAATTATTTCCAGTAGCAATCACATTAAACACATTGATAGTAAATGCAGATAGAACATAAACAAAATGCAGAAGACAAGCCAAGACAAGAGGACACAATATTTGGTGGATGTCAAGGAAAAACCCCAATGTGGAAAAAACCCTTTGATCAATTCTTCTTATTATTCTTCAATATTTCTGCAGAGAGAGAGAGTGCAAATATCAAATTTACTTGCTCAAAACAATCCTGTCAAAATCAGCAGTCAACAACAGTCAACTACAGCCCGAACCAGAAAGTCAATGTTGGTCAAAGTAGATCCAAAAAGTCCTCCAAGCAGCTTGGTCAACAACTGTCCAATTTGGCTTTCCAAGTGAGTCAAAGTCAACCCAAAACAGTTTGGTCAAACCCAATCAAACACTGCTGTAATTTCTGCAGTCAAACTTGAAGTCAAACTGGTCAAACTGTCCCAAATTCCTTGATTTCTGTGCCAATGAATGTGGCCTCCAAAAATTGGATTTTCTAACTCAAAACCACAGTCAAAACTTGGTCAAACAGTGAGGGTCAACGCTGCCCTGTAACCCTGAAACTTTCGGCCTGTAATCTGGTCCTGCAATTCGTCCTTTAGCCACACGTGTGAGAGAGGAAGAGAGGCTGCTCCAAGCTGTACGGACCAATCAAGAGAGGAGAGAGAGATGTATGATGTCCAAATGAGGAGCGAGGTCACTCATATTTTTACAAATCGTTGAGGGTGAGGAGACACATCTCTTGGGCTTCATGAGCCTACATTTGACTGAGGCCGACCTCGACAATTTGCACGTGTGAAAATAAATTCAAAATCATACTTCTGCTTGTCCGAATGAGATGATCTTTAGATCAATCTTGGACCTCTCAAAAAGAGGAATCCAATAAAAATATCATCTCCATCATATGAGCTGTCCAAGGTGGAGTTTGGTCCTAGTTGCCAATTTTAACACTCCCTCTCAACTAGGGAGAATTCCACCTGCCAATCCATCAGCTATCACTGATTATCATGCCATCTGGTATCATCTGTGTCATCACTGCCCTGCTCTGCTCTACTGAACCACGAAGTAATTATGAAGAAGAATTGATCGAGAGTGGGTCACAAGACCTTGACACTCTCCACTGACACAAGTCAGTCTAGAGGTAGAACACCATGTACCCTAGCATAGGGAGGACAACAGTACACGGTGAGTCCATTGGTTGTGTTACTGTCCCTATCCTCATTTCCCAACTCATTGGCTAGATGAGAGGTACTTCCCATGAGTCCTGGACTACATGGGTAGAATGTATGCTGGGGCATCAGCAGGAGAAGATGAACCACTCATCCTGCCCATATGCCATAGGAGAAGGTGAACCACTCATCCTATGCACTCACCCTACACACATGCCAACCATCATGGGGTATCACAGGGGAAGGTGAACCACTCACCCTGCACACAACACACTATTAGGGGAAGGTGAACCACTCACCCTATGGTTGCTTATAGCTCCAAGAAGTACTCCAAGCCCCCAGGAGCTCCCAGAGCTCAGTGTCCAACTCATGCGTGACCCTCATAGCAGGGTTTTAATTTTGGGCAACTAGGTCCAAACTCCATGTTGCACTGCTCATATGATGATGATTATATTTTTGTTGGATTCCTCTTTCGGAGAGGTGTAAGATTGATCTAAAGATCATCTTGTTTGGATAAGCATAACTTGTATTTTGATTTTATTTTTCCACACGTGCAAATTGACAAGGTCGGCCAGATTTGTATTATAAGCTGACAAGCCCCAACAGATGTGTCACACACCCTCACTGATGGATATAAATAGGAGAGAGATAATGCTCATTTTATCATCATCTCATTACACATTCTTCTTGTGATTAGATTGGTTCATACAGCCTAGGAGAGGCTTCCATCCCTCACACGTGTGAATCTGAACCTGAAGGAGCTGCAGACTGTTTTAGGGCTTTCTGGTCAGCGTTGACCAACGTTGACTTTGGGTCAACACTTGTGCTTTGACTTCGATTTCAACACAAAAATTACAATTTCTTGAGGTCGCATTTGAGGGCACAAAAATCGAGGAGAAGCATTGACTTGACTATTGTCTGTTGACTGCAGCTTTGACTTCTGCATTGACCATCTGCTGTTGACTTGCGTTGACTTTTTGGAGCTGTCTTTGAGGGGTGTGTGTGACACTTGGTGAAAGGCTAATTTGGTTGTTGGAGAAGTTGGTTTGGCCAACTCAAGTCTTTGTTGGCTAGGGCATCCTGTTG
Organism: Pinus albicaulis; assembly: GCA_034641835.2. Taxonomy (NCBI): domain Eukaryota; kingdom Viridiplantae; phylum Streptophyta; class Pinopsida; order Pinales; family Pinaceae; genus Pinus; species Pinus albicaulis. The sequence continues at coordinate 512,538,249 of CM076571.1, forward strand.
ACAACTGTAACAAACATTTATCTCTATATTTGCTGGACAAGAAGAATTACGAATTTTGTTATATTATTTGGCTTGTCTTCTATTGATCTATTATTATGTTCTATCAACATTTTACTTTCAAGTTTATGTGATTGCTAAATCTAAATTGGGCCTTAAAGAAGATTGAAGTAAATTGCATTTAAGCATAAAACATACCATGGTTATCTAAATTTAACATGGTATCTGAGCTGAGGTGAAGACAAAGCCCAAGATAGTGTAAAAAGCAATCACCGAAGAAGTCTTATCAAGGACCAATGGCCTCCTCAACCTACAAGGGTTTCAAGACTGATGATAAGTTGACTGATAAGTTTGATTATCATGCTTGGAAGATTTCTTTGGATTTGGTATTAGAAGATCAAGATATCATGGATTATGTGTAGGGGAAGATTCATGAGCCTCCATCAAATGCACCGGCTGCCACAAAGACAAAATATAGAAGAGGGGAAGTCAAGGCGAAGATGATTATCAAGGATTCTATACATAAGCAACTGGTTGCTTATATCTCCGAGCTGGGCACATCTAAAGAGATGTATGATAAGTTGGTTAGCATGTTCAAGGATAGCAATGCTAATCAAGTTCTTTTCTTCAAGAACAAGTTGAAGAATATCAAGAAGGGCAAAGATGAATCCATTCAATCATATTTTATGAGGCTCACAGAAATCATGAATGATCTCCTAGCCATTGGAGAAGAGGTAGCTGATTGAGAGCTTGTTCTCATTTCTCTTGGAGGACTCCCCCAAGAATGGTATGTATTCAACATTACTATTCTAAATAATAATTTGATTTCTGATTTTGATGAATTGTTGACAAGATGCACTCAAGAGGAGACAAGAATGATGGAAAGAGACCATCCCTCAAATGGGAATGGAGGTGACCCTACTGCCTTTACCGCTCATGCAAAGAAGAAGAACCATGGTGGTCCGAGGAATCAAAGCCATGGAAGAGCGGGGCCCAAAGGAAGAAAGGGAAGATGTTACACTTGTAATAAGCTTGGTCACTATGCAAGAGAGTGCCCCAATAGAAGGGACTCTCCAAGGGATGATGACAACAACAACTTCAGGGGGGATTGCAATAAAAGGAACAACAGGTTCAAAGGAAAGAGTAAGGCTACCTCTGATCAAAGTGGAAATGGCCAACCTTTCAAGAGGTCAAGGAATTCCAGGTATGATGAGTCCAATGTTGTTGATAATAAGAAAAATGAATATATTCTTGTATCTGCCCTCTCTGCTGCATCTCCTCCCGACACCTTGGATGTCTGGTTGATTGATAGTGGTGCTTCAAGGCACCTCACTGGATATAAATAAGCCCTCTCTGATTTGATTGAGAAGGATACTAATTTGGAAATTATCCTTGGAGACAATGCCACCTATCCCCATGAAAGGGACAAGGACTGTGACCCTTCATCTATCTCAAGGTCAAGTCCTCCGCTTACAAGATGTGTTGTACGTACTTGATTTTAAAAAGAACCTCGTGTCCATTTCGACAATGGAATACAAAGGATTCAAGGTCGCATTCATTGATGGAAAGGTACGCATTTGGAAGAAAAACTTCAAAGAAGCTCTTACTATTGGTTTTAGAGTCGATACACTTTATTATGTTGGAGGAAGTCCGTTGGGGGCCATGTCATGTGACACAACTCTTCAAGCCGAGCTATGGCATTGGAGGTTTGCACCTCTTCATTACAAAGCCCTTCCCGAAGTAAGGAAGGTGGTGACAGGGATGCTCGAGTTTAAAGATGATCATGAAGGTATATGACAGTGTTGTGCTGAAGGGAAGCATACAAGGGGACCATCCCCTCAAGTGTCATGAAGACATATGATATTTTCCAATTGATACATTTTGATCCATTTGGTATGCTGCCTGTAACATCCTTGGGAGGATGTTCGTATTACATGACTTTTATAGATGACTTTTCTCGCAAGACTTGGATATATTTCTTGAAGAAGAAGGACGAAACATTCAAATGGTTTTGTACCTTCAAGGCCTTGGTTGAAAATCAAATCGGGAAGAAAATTAAAATTTTGAGGACTGATAATGGGACCGAGTACGAGTCAAATGAATTCAATGACTTTTGCAGGGAAGCTGGCATTAAGAGGGAGACCACAACTGTGTATATTCCAGAGCAAAATGGTGTTGTTGAAAGAAAGAATCGAACTATTGTGTAAGCTGCTCGTGCCATGCTATATGACCAAGGTCTTTCGAAGTTTCTATGGGGAGAAGCTGCGAACACTGATGTGTATGTTCAAAATAGATGCTCGCATTCCACACTGGACTCCAAAACTCCCGAAGAAGTCTTCTCTGGTAAGAAGCTTGAAAATTCAGCTATATGAAGCAAAGAGAAAGGAAGAAGTGATGAATATCCAGTTGATAAAGAAAAAGGAAGATTGTGAGAAGCTTGAAGAAGAGATTGTTTCATTGAGAAATGAAGTTGACAAGCTATGCAGGAATCTGAAGAGTTCTCAATTATTGGATGACATTCTCAGCGATTAGAGTTCACCATTTGACAAAATGGGACTTGGGTATACAGGTGAATCTCCATGCAAAGAAGATACCAGCCCTAAATCCAGTATTGCGAACATCTCGATAACATCCCAATTTTATCTCGAAAACACGATTTTTTGGCCTAGCCGATGTTTCCCTATTTTTAAAGATATTTTTATGGTATCTTAACTTTGTCGATGTTTGTCGATTTTTTATCGATATTTTCCCGATTTTTATGATTTTATGGTTTTCCGAGCCCTTGTCGATTTTATCCCGATTGCGATGTTCGCAACATTGCCTAAATCCCCAAAGGGTAAATTTGAAGAAATGCCTGAAAGCAAAGTCATTGCTCTTCAAAGCTCAAATCACAATGATAGCCAGAAGGTCATATAGGAAGGTTTCTCCTTTAAAACTAACAAATCAAGTACCCAAAAAGAGAGCTTCAAGAGCCTCCAAGTTAATTGGTTCTTCCAGTATGAGCAATTTAAAAGATTTGGAAAGGATTGATAAGAAAATTGCCTTGCCAAGGGGCCATCAAGCAAGTTTGTTGAAGAGAAAAATTGGAGTGCAGGTAGGAAGTGTTAGGAAGAAGCATTGTGTTAGATCACCTAGTCTTTGTTTGTTGGAAAAGTCTTCGAAGCAAATGATCAATGAGGTGTCAATGACGTCAGTCTTGCCCATGAACAATGTGTCAGATTCTCGTAAAGAGAAAAGTGCCAAGCAAATCCCTACGACTCTATTCATGAAGTTTCGTGTGGAGATATTAATGCTTTCAGAATTGGAATAAAAATAATTTTTTTCCCGTTATGGCGAGATTTCAGAAACTGAAATCCTTGTTGAGTCAAGTTGCACTCAATTGGTTTTCTAGAGATGTTTAGATGCAAAAACAACTTTCCATAGTGCAAGTTGCAACAAGAAGTAAGGTTTTTGGACCAAAAAAAGTTTGCTTCAGGCTTAGATATCTTTCATCTAGATAAAAAAATAAACACCCCTGAAACTGCTCTCCGTGGAAGAGTTGAAATAAGCATTCTAGAGGAGGAAAGAAATATATCAAGAAATGTGGAAGAGTTAAAAGAAAATGCGGTCCAAGCCACTATTTCAGAAGTATCTGAAAATTTTGGTTCATCTAAATCAAATTTTATGGAGGAGCCTTCTCTTTTAATAAACCAACAAAATTTGGAAATGACGGCTTCAGCATGATCCTGTTATATGCATTTGCTTTAGTTGCTACATAAGTGGATAATGATGCATCCTATTCCAAAGTAAACATTGACGAGAATGCCTATTTTGAAGGTGCAGGCCTTCCTGAGTCACAATAGGTTAAGCAATGTTAAAATGTGGTCCTTGATATAAGAAAGCCCTTATAAATAATGATGGCATGATTGACATGAATCCAAATGACGTGAGAGATAAAGATTTGAAGCATAAGCCTAGGTGGAGCTCAAGAAGGTTATATTAATAAAGGATATAATTTAGATAGGGGGAGCACATGTCAAGAAGTATTGTAAAGATGCAGTCAAAAGGAGAGATAGTGTTAGGAGGAGCGCCCCATTTGCCATTTATGTCAAAGGGGGAGAGAATACCGAAAGGGAGAAATGGTAGGAGTATTGCCATCAATGACAAAGGGGGAGATTGTTGAGATGACATTGATGTCAAAGCAAGGGCCAATGATGGTCAAAGTCAGATGGTTGAGAGGTTGTCATTGATGTCAAGCCAAGTTGGCTAAGCAAGGAGCCAACATGTTGAAAAGTTAAACAAGAAAAACCCTAAGAAGTCTTAAGATGCAGCAAGAAAGCCCTAAAAGAAGAAGCCCAAATAGTGGCATTGTCATGAATAGGTGGAATTAAGTTTAGGACAATCAAAATCGGGAATAGAAGCAACATTTGGTGTCTAGTATCTACCATTGGTTGTGCTCCATTTCGTTACTACTAGTTCTCTAGAAGGTGTTTAAATATTGTGTAAATAGAGCGGATTGATAGAGGCTCTGTAGATTTGTAAAACGAGAATGGAACTTGTGACAACAGGGCTCGAAAATCTTAAGAACCTTTCGCTATTTTCACTGGATTGATTGGGATGTCCTTGTGTTGTTTAAATTATTCATTGGATAGAGAAATAGATCCAACTCCCTCTCCGTAGCGTCTCTACAACAATTATGTTAGCCATGGCTGTGATTCCAGGCTCAAGTATCTCTGGTTGTATGGGATAAGATACATCCCCTGAGTGGTTTTTGGACAATAGACTCACACATGTGGGCTATTTAAGTCTTCTTTTCATGTTATTTCATTGATTTGGCTAACTTTGGGGGTTGGCTTGTGACATATCGACTTTGTATCATGGATTTAATAATTTTTAGGGCATTTCAGTCCGAATCAAGGGAAATTGACTTGGCTAACCTCATATAAATAGGGCAGTTGATTTCCTTATTTGTTCAATTGCCACACTTGGATTATTACAACTCTTCATTAGTGACCTTTCTATCTAGTGTGCAATGGAGGCCTAGTTGAGCGACTTTCTTGGGTGGATGATGTGATGAGATGTGGTCTCTTTTCGTGGATGCTTATGTTGGAACTTGGATGTTGCATGGTGAAGCAAGTTAGCTTATTTGCTTTATCTTGGTATTTTGTTCAATGGGGTTAATGTTCTTTGGCTAAGTCAGTTTATTTGGTGTTTGCTTTATTTTCCCTTGTTGTATTTGGTGTTTGCTTTATTTTCCCTTGTTGAGCTAAACCATTCCTTGATATTCTTTTAGAACCCTACAATCTTATTTCTTTTTGTTTGATGGTAAATTAGGGTTAAATTGCATAAAAATCTTTGGCTTTCAAGGGCTGATGTCATACTTTTTGTTGTTGTTATATGCTATAGTAAGCATCAAAATTTGTTGTAAATTTGTCCTTGGCTTACTTTTGAATTTATCCTCCATTCCATGTAATATTTATACATTTTTAACTGCTAAATTTATTTCTGTTATAAACTATTGTTTTGCAGCAATTTGTTGGCCCAGAACCCTATTAGATAGCAGTGTTGAGATTTTGTTGATTTAGTGTGTTTGTGTAACTATTTGAGACTCATAAGGCTAACCGTAGCCTTTAGATTGACGTGTTAGCTTGATCCTAACACGTCATACCCTTACCTAGTGGCTTTTTGTTTTATGATCCTAAGGGGGTGTTTAGCTTGAGATCTTTGGGTTGTTTGATACCTAAGCCATACAAAGGAAGCCTCCCTTGTGTTGGATTGTGTCCTTCACTAAAGAGAAGGGAGTAGCCACTGAGGTGATAGTGGTAATGCTCCTGTGTCTTGCTCATTATCTAGGCCACCTTTGAGGCTTTGCACTAGTACTAGTTTTTTTTTTGTATCAGGGCCAACGTAATTTCAACTACATGTTCCTCATGAATATTACTCATTGAGGCTTGACTCTTTCTGTATAAGGTGTTTATGAACTATTTGGGTGTTATCACACCCTAATTTTGCTTGTCTGTGCCATTTCAATAATTGTACCTAGAAACATCACCATTTTGTTGTTACCTACATTATACACCTGATTATGTCATCGGATGGCCTTTTATACTTAGCCTGGTAAAATCATTAGCTGACCACTTTAGAGCGGTACAGTTGATCACATATCTTCTGCACAAGTCACACATTTAATCCCTCCAAAACTGTACAACCTGTGTAAGTCCAAAAAAGCATTAACACATGGCCCATTAAACCATTTTTACCCTGATCAGACTTGAACCTTGGTGGGGGCATTCACAGTGCACCACTTTCACTAACTCAGCCAACGCTCTATCAGAAGAGCACAATTTAGTCCATTTATTGTTTCAATAGTGCCTTCACAGATTCTTTGGGAATAGAAACCTTCACTATATCCTTTGTGAAATACAGTAATAAGTAGAAATATTCCCACCTTGAGAACAAGAACATTCTATGTCCTGCCCCTTTGATATCTCATCTTGTAATGATCTTCAAGCAAATGTTGAGGCTGATATACTTTCTGAATGTTATCATGTGTTATCTTTCTGTTGTAGCTATTTTACTTTAGCTGCTACTTATAAATCCAATGCAGTCAACGAACACATACACTGACTATGGGAAAGGAGAATTTATAGTGCTATTTTTGATTAGTATTCTATACAATTTTCCTCTGTAAGACATAAATATTTTGTGCGCCAAAGTAAATGTAGGTACATTGATCTTATGTAATTGCTTTTCCAGGGGCTATAAAAATAGACATCATTAACATTGTTTTTTGAAAATATGTATTTCTTGACAGGTTTCGAGGTTTCTTCTGGAAGGCTGCAAGAATAGGTATTTACTAACGTATGAACCTCATTCTAATAGGGATGGTGGCCTTTACTGTACTAACTAGATTGATTTGTGACTTGTTTTTCTTTTTAACCTTTAAGATATACTTTATGATATGGTAGTTCAAGTACTATAGCTTGAAATCTAATATAGGCATCTTCATAATTGTCATCTTAAACTCTGTCTTTTACTAACAACTTTATCTTTTGAAATTTATGTCCTTGACAACTACTTTAAATGCCAATGGTGAATTGGTCACGGCTGAGGTCAGTAGAGGCATCCATCAGGGTTCCATTCTCACTGTGGTCTGCCCCACCTGAATTGTGTGAAAATCAAAGGGATGAGACTGGGTTCAAGTCTTGGGTGCAGGGTGAATACATACTCCCCAAGCCTGGCACTTAAGGCAAAGGAAATCTGCTCTTCATGGTGCAGCTCTGCAGGGCATGTTTTTCAAATCACTTCTGAAACAAAAAACTGCTTTAAACAAAATGCTTGGTTTATATTTGATTTCTTTTGTTAGATGTAGCAGTGAAGTATCTTTATATGGTTAAATTGGGTTTAGCATTCTGCCTAACCTGTTTTTGTTTCTTTGTTTAGGATGATCTTCTATTCCTTCTGTTTGAACCACACTTTATTTTCTTAAAATATCTAAGGATAAAATTTAGCACTTATCTACTCTCCAATTAGGTAAAAATTAGGTTGATGGTAATGCCAGTTGATATGGACACATGGATGACCGAGATCAAGATTGGTGTCCAAGCTTGCTTCAACGCAAATTTGGCAGTTTGGATCACCTAGACCAAGGTAACTATGAATATGTTAGGGTTCACTTTGAGAAAAGGTAGTTCTCTATTATGAATAAAATATATTTAAATAATATAAAAATAAATAATAATGATAATTATAATTATGATTAATTAATTAGTGATTAGTATAGAAGAGACATGTCTCTGAGGACATGACCATTCATGAAAGGGCACCTGTCTAGGTATATAAGCGGGCCATCATTTGTAACAATGTCATATCTGTGAAAATTTCTGAACACAAAAACCCTACTGCAGAATATTTATTTACTTCTCCTACTTGTTTTATTATACTCATTCAGAAAAACATCAAAGTAAGCACAATCTGCAGCCTACACATATACAGATCATTTACTGAAACATAGTGCACATATGACAAATGACACACGATTTTTCGGACAAATGTCCCCGGAAAAACCCAATGCGGGAAAACCGGTGCAACAACTCTTTGAGGGTTTTATTATTAAGCAGAATCTGAATACACCACGGGCACCAGTAGTGGTTTGCCCTACAGAGAATTTCACGGCAGTTGTACCTTATCTCTTAGAGACAAAAAATATTGCTGATTCAAACCCTTCAGGAATTACTGAATATGAGCCCTTTATGGCCCATTGGAACCCCAATGCAGCTCTTCTAGCCTTTGCGTCAGCCTCTCTTGCCCAGCACAACCTCTGCGCAGCACAGGCTGCCCCTGTGTCACCGTGAAGGTCTCTGCGTTGCCTCTGCGTCACCCTCTATGTGGTCTCTGCGTAAGCCTGGCTGGGCTGCGTCCCTCCTGCTGGCCTTTGTTTTGCTTGGTACTATTTTGCCTCTTTGATGTATGTATTCTCGGCCTCAGATCAGAAAATCCCTTGTCGATCTGCCCCTCACTAGCACTGCAAGCTCACTCGAAAATTCTCAGTAAATTGTGCCCCAAAATTTTGATTTACCTCAAGTGCTGCTACTCTGTGTGTGTAAGCCTTCCTTTAATACTTTTCTTGTTGAGAAATCAACGACCGTGATCTAATCACTAATCAACGACAAAGTTTAGAAAAAGCTTGATCCACGTCACTTGGAACATTCTTACCACATGTGTAAATTAATTCACTTTAATCTTTCAATTTCCCTTTAGACTTAGGTCCCCATTAAAAATTTAATTATTTGAATAATTTTTACACCGGGTGGAATTTCTCCAAACGATTTATGGGTCTTGGAGATCTCATGTGTTCTAGCCCCTCCACAAAGTTTCAGAGCTAGAGCACATCCGATGCTACCCAAAATTTTAACACTCCCTCTTAGCGAGGAATGTGCTCTAGCAATATTTCACCACTGAAGCATCACCCTGATCTCTGACATTGGTCTCCGCGCTGTTGATGCTTGCCTGCTACCCTCCAACCACTGTGCTGCTACCTTTTGTAATGCTGCCCATGACTTTGCCACAGTCACTGCCACATCCGTACTGCAACTCCCTCTCAAATCGCTGCATCATGTTGCCTATAGCACTGCCACTGCTAACTGCCGCACTAAAACTCAGTTGCTGAGAAGTAAGCAACAAAAGGATAATCACCCAATCAACTGACATACAAGTCAGTCTGGTTGCATTTCATCACTGAAGTACCCTCTGCTGCTGCACTACGCTGTCTCTCTAGAGCCTCTGCGTCGCTGCTGTTTTGCATTGCCCCTCTACGTTGTTGAAGTCCTGTCAGCCTTTGTGGCACTGCTTCAATGCCACCGTTGCCACTGCACTGCGCTGATCTACTCTCTAGCGTCCCAGCTCTGCCTCTGCTTCTCCATGATCTTCTGCTCCCACTGACTCCAGTCATTCTGCTATTGTCTTAAGGCTCTTGTAGCTCGTATGTGATCCAAGAGTTTGGGCACCTCAAGGATCTCGCCACACCATCTGTAGCTCAACCTACAGGTCTATGTCGTCCCACCTTTTCTCTCGGGGTACATGAGCACTCATGGACATCATCTTCGCTGCCATCGTCCCCTTTCGCTGTTGCTGCCTTGGAATTCGAAACTTCCTTGTCCTTCCTCTTAGGACAAGTGCTGGCGAAGTGTCCTAATTCGTCATATCTGAGGCACCGGACCTTGGATAGGTCCTTCTTCTTCTTTCCTTGCTACCCCTGTCCCTTAGATGATAGGGCTGCATCTTCTTCCTCCTTTTTCATTATCTTGACTCCTCTGCTGCTGAATTCCCTCTTGGTTACCCTCCAGATCTCCCCCTATTGAAGGATTGCCCACATGTCTCCCCAATTTGGGAGTTGTGCTTTCCCCAAGATACTTTGGACAAAGGTCTCCCACTCATCGGTGACTTGCATTCAAGGCAGTCCTCACCATAAGTCCATTATCTAGAGTTGCCCCCATGGCAATCAACTGGTCTCGGATAGTCTGCAATCTGAAGAGGAAGGGATCGATCTTCTCTCCCTTGTGCATCTGGAACATCTGCATTTGATTCTCTAGAAGCATCTTCCTCTGGACAGAGCTACCTTGATGCAACGTGGTCAATGCTGTTCACACCTCGTTTGTTGTCTTCTTCTCGACAATGTGTGGGACCACGTGATCTTTCACTCCATCCATGATCAAGCGCTTAGCTCGTGCCTGATTTTCATTGAACTTCTTTAGAGCATCAACATCGGTTGGCACAACCAGGACATTCTCTGCGTGGTCTCTGATACCGCACTCCTCTAGGACTGTCAGGATTCTAGCTTTCCAGATAACAAAGTTAGACACACCGTCTAGACTCTAACCTATCCTGATCTCTCAGTCCGTACAGGGCCATCTCTACTCGAACAATCGAAGCAGGTGCTCTTCTCCCTTCTACTGCTGTTGCACTCAACAGAAGACTGGATTTGGGTTTCTTGGCGATAGAAACCCTCTAGAGAATCTGCTCCCTCTGACAAATGATTTCTTTCTCGGAAATCCTCCGCTAATTATGTTGAATCAACCCTCCACATGTGAAAATTTCTGAATATTACTTACACAGAAACCCTACCGTTAAATCTTGATTTACTTCTCCTACTTAATCAAGTTATTAATTTGAAGTTTTCAGCATTAACATCCAAGTAAACACATCAACAGTCTACACAGATACATATCTAAACTGAATACATGCACAATGACAAAGTGACACACATGGATTTTCTAGACAACTGTCTCCGGAAAAACCAAATGCGGAAAAACTGGTCTTCTGGCTACTGGAGGGTTTTATTATTAAGTAGAATTTGAGTACAACAAATTTGGGTAGCGAACTGGTTAACCCGACAAAAAAATAAAGAATCTTCAGCAATACCTCTGTTTCGGAGATAGAAAACTGACTGATTCACACCCTCAAACAAGATTTATAGAACTCAGCCCTTTTCTATCTTCAGAAACCCCAACGCTGCTTTGAAGCCCTCTGCTAGCCTGCGTCAGCTCCTGCGTTGCTCAGGAAGGCCCTGCATAACCCCAGACTGGGTTACGCTGTCCCTGCGCTGCCCTGGCTGGGCCTGCGTTAGCCCTGTTGGTTTCCAGCTGGCCTCTGCGTTGCCCTTTCTGGGCTTACGTAGCCTCTACATAGCACCTGATGCCTCTGCGCTGCGCAACTTCTGCGTAGTTGCTGCTCCCTCTGCGCTGCTCAGTCTGTTGCTTCTCTGCCTCTTGCTGCACTCTTGGCCTGGGATCAGATCATCCCTTTCGCCAATACTATCCCTCGCTACAGCTGGAACACTTTTGGAAATTCTTAGCAAACCACGCCATAGAATTCCAGCTTAGTCTCAGTGCTCTGCCTCTGTGTGTGTCTTCCCACTGACCCCAAGCCTTTCCTTTATACTTTTCTCGTTGGGAAACCAATGACCGTGATCTAATCTTGAATCGATGGTTAAAATTAAAAGAAATATTGATCCGTGTGACTCATCAGTCTTCCTCATTTGGTCCACCATTAGGCCATGTTGCTTTCCTTCGAATCATTTCCAAGGATCATACATCCTTTCTTATGATTAGCAGCCCTGCACAAATTCGTCTAGATAAACATATACATATGAAATTTTAGAACAAAAGTTTCCTTAGTGATGATCTTTCACCATGACATCTTCCTGTAGGCATCGACATCCTTCATACAAATTGACACATCTCCTAATGATATGTTCTGTCAAGGGTCTTCTTCTTTACCAGACTTCCGTCAGAGTCTGCATATCTTCCCAGGAGATCTCCTAGTCACATCTTCTTGGCCTCCGGATGATAACTTCCTCTTGACATGGTTGCATTTCATGATCTCTTCCTCTTTGCACATTCTTCATTCCCAGGATTTTATAAATTTTCCACTTTCTAGTTTATGTACAACCACCTCATATTCTGTGAGGACATATTATGTTGATTTCATCTGTCAGTGCATTGGGAGATCCTCCTTCATAGATCATACTTCTAAATATTACCTGCAACCATATGACATGACTTCACAGCATCGAATGTTGGCATATAAATATATACATACCTCATACCTTTTTCCCTTGAGTCATCCTATAGCAATTTCTTAAGAATGAAGAGCTTCATTCCCTTGGCCTGCTTCATCAATATGTCATCACATCTCAGAAGTTTGTTTCCATGATGACTCTTGATCTTGATGACTGCCTCTCATCAGAATGGTTATCAGAGAGGTTTCCTCGAAGCTTCTACACTAGGAGCTCCTATCTTGCTTTTGTCATGATGCTATAATATACATTGCTTCCTATCATACTTTTTACAGAAGTCAATTAAATGAGAAGAGAATCCTAATCATAGTTGAGATCCCTTGCTTTTTCTTTCTTAGATTATTTTTCATTCAAGTTCTTCTCTTATATGGGCTTCCTCCTTTTTCCTCTTGTCCTTTCTCAGTCTGGGACAATCTCGTTAATAATGCCCAAGATCATTACACCCAAAGCATCATGCTTTGTCCACATTTCTCCTCTTATTTTGAGGACCAAATTTACTGAATCTTCCTTTCTTCCAGGACATGGAAAGGCTTGATTCTCTTCTCTTGATCCTTCTTTCAATCTTGATTCTTAAATCTTGCCTAGACTCTGGAATGTCATGGCTTCTTCTCTCCCATCTATATGCTAGAAGAGTAATCTTTCCATTCTTTCGGTAAGACATTTTGTACCATAGTGAGTATTTCTCTATCAGACATTACTTCTCCCAACTTTAGTAGTTGTTCTCGTATTGCGAAAATCTCCATTAGATATGAAATTATTCCTTCCTTTGACATTCTCAATTTGTATAGTTTTTGTCTCAGGGATATTATTTCCTTTGTAGAACCTTTTGAGAACAGTTCCACCAATTTATCATATATTTCTTTTGAGGATTCTAGCTTATTTGATACATAGGGAATGAGAGTCTTTTATGGATTCTATAAGAATCCTTTGGGCTCTTATGTCTCCCTGCATGTATTTGATATATGCTAGAATATCTTCTTTTGGAGGTTGAATTGTAGATCCTTCTATGAAACCCATAACTTCATTTTCAATTAGCTTCAGATCTGTCCTTTTCTTCCATGCATTGAAGTTAGATAACCCAACCAATTTGTTGCTTTCTAAACAATAAGTCATTTGGACAGATTCAAATGAAGTCATAGATACTTTCTTGAGAGAGTGACTTTCTTCTGCAACAACTTTCTTGATGATAATGAAGATGTTAGGAATTTCTTTCAAGATAGAATTCTCCAATCTAGGTGATCTTGAATCCTTGATGGTAAAGGATGTTTGAAGTAGCTAGATAGTCTTCTTTGTAAATTGATTATGACTTTCCAACCCGAACTTTGATCTGTGCTTCCTTGAGTGTCTTTGTTGACAAGCAACCCTTGTGTTTAGCACCTTAGCTCTGAAACCATGTTCAGAATTTGGAGGGATGTAGGTTAATAGTAAATACAAATTCTCTTCTTGATAATTACTTGTGACCTTACTTTTGATACTTATGTCTTCTTCTTCTTTTAGTTTAGTTAATCTTTCATCAAGTCAATTATCAAAATGCACAAGACATAAAAGTTAGGCTCCTAGAGCCAGGGCAAAACCTCTCCCTCTTGGCGAGGAAAACTCGTAAAGAATTCTTGTTATAGATCTTCAAATGACAAGTTCCATGACCTAGACTTAGACCCTTGACCAAAATATGCTTCCAAGACCTTGATTCAGCTTCTTCAACCTGAATCTTCTCTTCACCAAATTGCTTAGTTTTGCATCAGCACTAGAGACCTTGATTTTCACCTTGTATATGCTGGTAGTTGAATTGTATGAACAGTAGGAAGGTAAATCATAGATTTAACTTCCTCATAATGACTGCCTCTTCACCTTGTGATTACTGTCTCTAATTCCATCTTCAAATCAACAACTCTTGTTATCCTCAGTCCTGTACTTGATCATCCACAAACTGCACTTGCAATCCTGTAGTTGAATGTCCGCAATCTGTTCTTGACTATCCTTCCTGTACTTCACTGTAACCTTCTTTCTGCACTTATAATTTTGCTCTGCACCTTTTACTGCCCCCTCTCTCCGCACTGAATGTTATCTTTATCTGCACAGTGACTTAGAGATATATTCGCATGCTTCTTGAGATAAATCCGCACTATATTCCTGAGGTAGATTTGCACTTTATTTCTGAGGTAGATTCACAGTTCTATTCAGATTGATTCGCATTGGACTGAGTGCTATTCGCAAAAAATTTCACACAAAAATCCACAATCATTGCCTCAGATGTGTCCGCAATTTCACATAGGAATCCGCATTATACTTCAGTCCTGTACCTCGCATTCAATATCAGAAATTGTCCGCTGTTCCTTATCCTCATTAAAATCTCAGATGTCCGCAATTGCTTAACTCCATGATGACCGCAGATCACACACACACACACATAGCATATTCCTTCAATTAAGCCGACCATACAGTTTTGAATTAGGTCAACTACATCATGGAGAATGAGGCCGACTTGTTATTGTAATTTCTTCAATATTTCGTGGTGTGTTTTCTTCAGCAACGTTGAAGTTTTGTCTTCCCTCTCATGGAGGTTGATATACAAGGTCTTGGAGCATATGACAAAGACTAGATCTTGATACTTAACTTAAACCTAATGGACATCAAGAAGAAGTCCTTCAACTTACTAAATCATGCTCATGAAACCCATGAAGCACATACAACAAAAATATATATATTAATTTGACTTCTTCTTTTACATAATTACATAATTACATAGTCAACATGAAGACCGACCTAGTTACATTTTTCAACTTGAACAAACTTTGCATAATTTGTCTATTGGTTTGGAATCATTGTTTTAAATCTTAAAAATAGTTTTTTTCATTAAAAATTAATTATTTCATGTGTTTTTTAAAACTAGTTCATTGAGACATAGCCAATCCCGGTTTGACTAGTTTCGGTTTGAAACCCGGTTTATTAGGTGGATCGGTTCGGTCACCGGTTCCGGTTTTAATACTATGGTTCAAAGTCAGTGGACAAATTTAGTTCACAATTATACGAAATATCAAATATGTGTCATCCACGTCACCTGGATTTGCACCTCCATTGTCAGCTCAAGTAGAACTCCTGGTTCCATTCTTTCTGATCTCATTAGGATGGACACTTTCATGTGTCTTGATCAACCACTTTGGTCGATTTGGAGAAGGATTAGATGGCTCCTCTGAGGATGTGGCATCATCAATGTTCAACTTCTCAATTCTCCATATGACATCATCCACATTTGATGAGGTGTCTGGAACTTCTTCATGCGAAGGAGTTGGTTTTGCAGAGGGAGATTCCAAAGATTGACCTAGAATTTGGCTACCCCCTTCAACATTTGGAATCTCATTGTCGAATTCATGATATGTCTTCATTGGAAAAATCTATACATTTAAGCTATGTCTCAACAAAGTCATCACTTTTGGTGGACTCAAGGAATATGACATCAGTAGAAAGTATGCATTTCTTATTTGCCTCATTGTAAAGACAATAGGCCTTAGTGGTCTTCAAGTACCCCATGAAATTGCATTTACGACTCCTTCCATCAAGTTTGTTTCTCTGTTGTTTTGGAATCAAGACATAGTAGGTGGAACGAAAAACCCTCAGATGTTTGATAGAGGGGGTGTGGCCATACCACATTTCGAAAGGAGTCTTGTTTCGAAGAGCATGTGATGGACATCTGTCCTTTACATATACTTCACACAAAACTGCTTCAGCCTAGAACATCAATTTTACATTCTTAAAGAATATCATGGAGTGGACCATATTCAACAATGTTATGTTTATTCTCTCAGCTACACTATTTTGTTGAGGATTGTATAGAATTGTTGTTTGATGTTGGACCCCATGTTGTCGAAGGTATGATTCAATGTCATTACTAGTGTATTCTTTGCTATTATTAGTACGAAAGGCACCTATCTTAGTTTTTGCTTCATTTTCAATCCATACATGAAAGTTTTTAAATGTTTCAAATGATTTAGACTTGTCTTTCACAAAGATACCCAACACATTTTGGTGTAATCATCAATAAATGCCATAATGTATTTGTTTCCATTTGCAGAAGGAAGAGTCATAGGACCACACAAATTTAAATGAATTAAACCAAGTTTTCTACATGCTCTAGAATCAAAGTCCTGGAATGGCTGTTTGCTATGTTTTCCAAGAATGCAGGAAGAACATTGCTATAGTTTTCTATGAATAGTTGGAAGACTAGTAACACCATTATTTTTCATCTAACAAAGACTATCATGATTAATATGTCCAAATCTAGCATGCCATTGAAGACTTGAAGACATTATACCTTCGTTATGTTGAGTGAGATGGGTAGAATGTTGTGCAGAAGATGTAGATTTCCCCTTTAGCTTCAACAACCTGTCTTTTGTGAAATTTACTTAATTGTAGTAACTGAAATTTAATCTTCTAACTTATGCAGTTTATTTGTCTCCAGGAAATTAATTCGGAAAATAACGATTAATTCACCATTGCAATCTTCACAAATAAATATAGAAACTGAGAAATAATGCACACACACAAAATATATGACACCGATATTTTTGGACAACGGTCCCTAGAAAAACCCTAATGTGGGAAAAACCAATCTACATATGAAGGTTTATATTATTATTAAATTTCAGTGAAATTGAGAAATACAACCACTGCTTGCCTCTCACTGGCAAAGCTATGACATACAATTTTCTCCATTGGCAAATCAATTTGGAAACTCGACTTTCCTCTACAAAAATCAAAACAACCTCCTCCTAGCCTACTCACACCTCCTCCTCCTGCTCGCACTGGTTATAGGAAATACGCACCACTAGCTCTGGGAAATTCAATTAGCCTCTGAAATTCGTTTCGACAACCACACTGTCTCTTGCTACTCACTGAAGCCAATCACACCTCCGATAGCTAATCCTAGCACTAGAAATCGAACTGCAACCTCTGCAACTCCATTAGGTAAACTGGCAATGCGCACTAGCTAATTCGCACCTCCTAGTAGGGCCTCTCTGCAGATAAATTCAGTCTCCTTTCTTGTCATTCGAATGCTGGAATCATTGTGGAGATTTTTTTTTGAAATTCTCTTCTTAATCTCTCTGCTGTAACCCTGTTGCCTGTGTCTCTCTCTGTGCCCTTTCTTTCATTGCAAATCACACTACTGAGTTTCTGTTTTGTGTTCTCCAAAGCCCCATCGAATTGCTCTTATAATCTCTCGTTGACCTTGATCTAATAACAATTGATGGCTAAGATCATCTTGATCCCATCAAGTTCCTTTTTCGGAAGTCTCTAGAGAAAAATCGATTTTCCTCAATTAATCTTATTTAATTAACCAAATTTCGTAAGTTAGACTTTGGAAAATAATTAATAATTACCTAATTAATCAAATTGAGTTGTTTCCTGCGAAACCTTTTCTTGGAATGGAGAAAATGTGTTCCCTAGCCTCATAGACACCATAGAGACTAGAGCACCTATTCGTTGCTACCAAAAACCAACACTCCCTCTTAGCGAGGGTGTTCTCCACTACTCCTATCTTATCCCTGAAGTTGACAAACTTTTCCTTACCCAAGGCCTTTGTGAGAATATTGCAATCTGTTGATCTGTGGGAACATTTTGTAGCCGAACTGATCCATGTTGTACATAGTCTCTGATGAAGTGGTAATTGGTGTTGATATGCTTTTATTTATCATGGAACATTGGATTTTTAGAGAGTCTGATGTAACTCTGATTATCACAATAGATACTGGTCAAATCCAACTGCTGACCAAACAAACCCACTAGTAACTTCCAAAGCCAAATAGCTTCACATGTGGCCATGCTAGCTGCCATGTATTCTGCCTCTGCAGAACTCAGTGCCATGGACTTCTACTTCTTGCTGCACTAAGAGACAACCCCTGATCCAATACTGAAGCAACACTCTGAAGTGCTTTTCCAATCCACTGGACTACTTGCTGAGTTTGCATCTGTATATCCACACAAATTGACACCATCTCCTCAGGTATATCTCAATCCATTCTCAATTGTGCTGCAAAGATACCTTAATGCGTGTCTCGCTGCTGTCCAATTCACCCTCTTTGTCTCCACCATGAACTGACTGAGAGTGTTGATCACAAAACAAATGTCTGGTCTTGTGTTGACCAGATACATGAGAGATCCAATGAGCTAACTATATGAGGTTAGGTGAACATCTGCGACTTCTGATGCGTCTATCTTCCTCTAGTTGGTAATCATAGGTGTGGACGTGGGTCTAAAGTCCGGCATCTTGAACCTCTTCAAGATCTCCATAGTATATCTCCATTTCCCAAGGAAGATCTCCTTGTTCCTCTGCCATACCTCTAGTCCTAGGAAGTAATGCATCAGTTCCAGATCCTTCATCTCAAACTCAACTGCCAAGTCCCTCTTGTAGTCCTCTATGAGCCCTGATGACC
The DNA here is from genome assembly GCA_034641835.2 of Pinus albicaulis. Lineage (NCBI taxonomy): Eukaryota > Viridiplantae > Streptophyta > Pinopsida > Pinales > Pinaceae > Pinus > Pinus albicaulis. Next base: position 512,556,729 of record CM076571.1, read on the forward strand.
CTACCAAGAAGAGATCATCCACATATAAAATTAGGATGAGTGGCTTACCTCCTACCATTTGATAGTAGAGGTTGGAATCTGCTTCACTCTTCACGAAGCCCATATGTTGCAAGTAGCTATTTATCCGACCATACCATGCCTTGGGAGCTTGTTTGAGCTCGTATAGCGCCCTCTTCAGTCTGCAAACATGTGTATCTCTCCCATGTGTCTCAAAACTCTCTAGCTATTTGATATACAACTCCTCTATCGCCCCGTTCAAGAATGCAGTCTTGATGTCCATCTGTGGAATCTGCCATCCCATCTACGCTGTTAGAGATATCACGACACTAATGGAAGTGTATGTGGCCATTGATGCGAAATTCTCCTTGTAGTCTATGCCTTCCTTTTGTGCATACCCCTTGGCCACGAAGCTAGCCTTATACTTCTGCACGCTGCCATCTGCAACATACTTGATCTTGTAGATCCATTGAGAACCTACAACTGACCTATCCATAGGTCTAGGCACAACCTCCCATACGTTGTTAATCATGATGGAGTTATACTCCACCATGGCATCCTGCCACACCTAATACTGTGCAACCTCAATAGTTGGAAGGCTCCCTTTCGACGACCTTTGCCACCAACGCCTTCTACTTGTTTGGCTGTTTGCGCTCTCTGGTGCTTGACCTAGGAGCTCCCACAAACTCCTGCGCATCTCTCAACGTCTGAAGCACCTATTTGCTTCTTTAGCTGGTGGCGGTTGGAGCTTCAAGCTCCTCATCCTTCCCTTACTGCTTCGTCTGCTGTGAACTCGTAGGACCTACTGCACCTGAGTTAGTGCTCATGTTGGTAATTGTACTAGTACTTTGCTGTCCTTGTGGTTGCTGCTCAACCCTTGGAGCTTCTGCTAGTCCACTCTGATCATTTATTTGAAACTCGCGAGATCTCCTGAAGGCTTTCTCCTCTTGGAACTTGACATCTTGTCTCACGATGATCCTCCTGTTATTAGGTATGTAGATCTTGTATGCCTTGGACGTTTTGCTTTAGCCAACAAAATTGCCCTTCTCTACAGTTTGATCCAGTTTGGTGCATTTATCATCCGACACATGACAATATGCTATGCTACCAAAGATCATGAAGTTCCTGACCTCTGATTTCATCCTTGTGAAGACCTCCTCTGGTGTTATCTTCCCCAATGCTCTGTGGTGAACCCTATTCTGTATGTACACTGTAGTGCTACATGCCTCTGCCCATAGAAACTTGGGCAAATCTTGGTCATATATCATTGCCTTTGCTGCCCCAACAATCCTTCTATTCTTCCGCTCTGCAACCCCATTCTGCTGAGGGTTGTAAGGAGTTGTCCACTCTCTCCCGATTCTATCCTTCACACATAACCCCGTGAAGGCTTTATTTGTGTACTCGCCTCCATTGTCTGTACAAAACACCTTGATATTTTTCCCTGTCGTGTTCTTCACAAGAGCCATAAACTCTTGGAAGTGATTGAAGACCTCGTCCTACGTTTTCAAAAAATAGATCCAGGTTTTCCTGGAGTAGTCATCTATGAAGGTCACAAAATACTTGTACCCCTGAGAGATCTAGTAAACATCGAGGCACAAGTATTTGAGTATACTATTTGCAACACACCACTCACTCTACTATCACTCCTTGGAAATGGTGCCTTTGCGAACTTCCTAAGTACGCACCCTCTGCACATTTCATTGTGTTCCGTGCTCAGTTCTAGAATCCCTGTCGTAGTCTCCTTGAGCAACTTGAGTGCTCTAAGGTGTAAGTGTCTGATCCTCCTAAGCCACAATTCTCCCAAGTCTTTGTCACTGCTACTGCTGCTGCTAATTTGACCTTTGATAGGTTGCTCTTCTTCTTCTCTCCTTTTGAGCCTCGCTAGGACCCTTCTTCGCTTTCCCTTTTCCTACTAGGGTGACATTCTCCTGCTCCTCCATCTTTAGTGCCTTGCTGCTGCTATTGGTGCTATTGAGTCTTGACCAAGCTGAGCCTCAGCTCCTCCTGTGTGAAATCACTCCATAGGCGATCCCAATTTGGAATTTTGTCTCACCTAGAAATCACTTGGATGAACATACTCATTCTTTAGAAAACCTATTGAGTGCTATGTGCACTAGCTTGTTGTCACTAGGCTTGTCTCATATTGCAGCTAGCTAATCTCTAACAAGTTGAACTTTGGTGAGGTAGGAAGTCACGTCTTCACCCTTATGCTGCTTGATTGTCCTCAACTTTCTTTGAGAATCATCTTCTTGTTTTCGAAAGGATTCTAGTATAGTTTATAGTTTTACTATGGCGTCCCACATCTCCTTCACGGTGCCTTTCTCTGCGATGTGTGGAACAATATAGTCCTTGACTCCAATAGGGACCAACCTCTTCACTTTGGCATTTTCATTCTTATAGGTAGCCAAATGCTGTGGATCTATCGGTATGGCAATGACGTTCTCCGCAAACTCCTTCAAGCTAAACTTATCCAATAAGAATGCCATTTTTGAGGCATCATCCAGCCTGTCCTGATCTCTCAAATCTGTCGTGGCCATCTCAGGAAATCTGCGAAACTCGTATAAACTGGAGAAATTATTGAAGAACTCGAACTGGGTTAAAACACTTATTTTCTCTCCTTGTGATGTACGATGATTTACTCCAAACTCTCTACGCTTAGATCAATGCTGATACTACGTGAAATTTCATTAATTGTAGTAACTGGAATTTAATCTTCAAACTTATGCAGTTTATTTGTCTTCAGAAAATTAATATTCGCTACTGTAATCTTCACAAATAAATACAGGAACTGAGAAATAATGCACACACAAAATAGATGATATCAATATTTTTGGACAATATTCCCTGGAAAAACACCAATGTGTGGAAAACCAGTCTGCAGATGTGGGTTTATATTATTATTAAATCTTTAGCGAAATTGTGAAATACAACAACTGCTTACCTCTCAATGGCAAAACTCCAACATACAATTTTCTCCACTGGCAAATCAATCTGGAAACCCAACTTTCCTCTGCAAAATCAAAATGGCCTCCTCCTAGCCTACTCACACTTCCTCCTTTTGCTTGCACTGGTAACTGGAAATGCGCACCACGGGCTCTGGGAAATTCGATCAGCCTCCGGAAATTCGTTCTGGCAACCTCACTGCCTGCTACTACTCACTAAAGTCACTCACACCTCCTCTGGTTGCTAATCCCGACACTAGAATTTTAACTGTAGCCTCTGCAACGCACATTGGGTAAACTGGCTGTGCGCACTAGTTAATTCGCAACTCCTGATACGATCTCTCTGCAGATAAATTCGACCTTCCTTCCCGTCACTGGAATGCTAGAATCACCATGGAGAATATCTTTGGAAATTTGCTTTTTAATCTATCTGCTGAAATTCCGCTGCTGGTGTCTCCCTCTACGGCCTTGCTGTCACTGCAAATCACACTACTGAGTCTCTGTTGTGTGTTCTCCAAAGCCCTATCAACTTGCTCTTATAATCTCTCATTGAGCAACCAACGACCACGATCTAATCACAATTGATGGCGAAGATCATCTTGACCCGATCAAGTGACTTTTCTGGAAGTCTCTAGAGCAAAATTGATTTTCCTCAATTAATCCTATTTAATTAACCAGTTTTCCTAAGTTAGACTTAGGAAAATAATTAATAATTGGTTAATCAATCTAATTGAGGTGTTTCTTTGCGAAACCTTTTCTGGGTATTGGAGAAAATGTGTTCCCTAGCCTCATAGACACCATAGAGACTAGAACACCTGTCTGCAGCATGAGTTCTAATTCTGAATGTGAATCATACAGATCTTTCAATTTTTTAAGTGCACCATATGAATTAGTGATCGAGACAACGTGTCTGCTTACTTCCTTGCTTACTGTAGCATTGATGAGGGTAAAATATTTCTTGTCCTTGCTCTTCCAAATGTTAAGGTCTCTGGCAGATAATAGGTTTGGCTGGTCCTTCCTCCTTTAGATTCAATTATAATCCTAATTTGTTGTCAACCTTTTCTGTGGCTTCTCCTTCGCAAACTCAGTTCTATAGATTATTAAAAATGAATGTGCTCTTTATCTTTCTGAGCCACCTTGCGTAGTTTTCCTTGCTGGTTAAAACTATGCCAACTATGGAATTTAGTGAATGCATTTTGCTTCCAACAATGCTTGAAAAACTTCGACAAAAGCGCCTGAGTATGCCAAAAACAGTCTCGCAAACTGACCAATGATATGAGTGAGTGCAAAAAAATGCATAAGTAGCCAATTATAAGAATACATGGATAGGAATACCAGAAATGAAGGATTCAACAACTTTACTTTGTCAAACTGTATTCTTCTGTTCGAATAGCTGCTTAAATGCGGTAAAATGCCTTTGCTTATTTAGAAATCTGGTCTTTTTGCTTGCTGTTTTCCAATTGGTTTGCTACTTCAGTCTTTAACTACTGTTATTGGTCGATCTCTATCTCGAAAAGGATATGCATCTGCATTTGTACTCGGCAAGGACTCTGTATGGTCCAGCGTCATGCATGAAATTTTCCACCAATTGTTATAATCTATCAAATGGTCGTCGATCTTTAACCCGAAGAAATGTACTATCGCCTGTAATTAATCTAGCAGGAAGCGGGTCACATCTGCGATGCCTTTGTCTGAAGTAGAGTCGTAGGGAACAAGTTATAAAGCCCTGTAACAAGATTGAATCTCGTAGTATCCCAGAACCCCAAGGACGATAGCTCTGGCAACCAAATAAACTAAAAACACCATGACCACACATGAATTATCTTGTGCTCGCAACTTCTTCCCTGTTCTACAGATGGCAGGATCAGCTTATATATAAGAGACACAAGAAAATGAATACAGTTATTTCACCTTTGTTCTCGGAGCTGGTTTCCACGAATTGGACCTCATTGTCTCGTCGTTCTGCATGCCGGAGTAACTATGAGCTTGAGGGGGCCTTGTCCGAATATCGTATATCAATTTGGAGTTAAACTTCTTATGTTATGTTGAGCGTCTTTGTTTGCAGGTGCAAGGCCCTCGGTTTCACCAATCTTCCACTTCACGTTCAAGAGGAACTTCGACTGTGCAGAGTCTCGGACAAAGACAGTTCTCAATTGCAGCACTATGCTGAGAGTGCCTGTCAGGGCTGAGACACGTTCCTTTTGGCAGCAACATATAGCCTCACTGTCAAGGCCACTAAATTCTCGGTTGATGGGTGTGACTGAAGCACCAAGAGCAATAGAAGAAAGTAGAGTTTGCATGATGATCAATAGGAGGCAGGAGCAGATCTCAATCCTTACGCAGAGAGAATAGCTATCAGTGGAAAGGCATGCAGGAAGAGGGTAGAAGCAGGTTTGGGTAGAGGGGCTTTCAGCTCTGATACCATGTCAGACTAAGGATCACTCAAAAAATTCCGTCTTATTCATGAATCAGAGGCATAAATTTATTCCATAGATGAAACGGTTCTCCAACTATGTGGGCTGTTGGTTTGCCCAATGAATTTTCTGTTTCATATCCACAACTAATTAAAATTTACCATAATCCCGGAGGATTAGTTGTTTAACAGTCTTGTTGAATAAGGATCAGCAACAATGTACCGATATGGCCAAGGTACTACTGAACTGTTGATGCTGACAAGTGTTTCGTGAGACTGTGGATAATCCGGCAAACTCTTCAGTAAACAATTACCACAGGAACTTGAAAACCAAAACTATATAATGTTGCATTCATCCCATATGATGTCAACAAACAGATGATGTGGAATTGTGAACTCTGTAATGTTGAGTTCACCCCATATAATTTCCATTGACATATGCTGAAACGTAACATCAAAATTTGTGAAGGTAATTTGGTGTTATCAGGTTGCAGGATCAAAATCCATGTTAAAGTTATTGATTGCAGGTCAGAAATGTTGATCCCTTTATAAATGTAGGTGAAAGACTGCCTAATGCATGATAAATGCTTATTCAAGGGAAGAGAAATAAAAAATGAAAATATACTATTCTTGGTTTGAACTCTCTGCCGGCCAACATGCAGCTATTGTAAACCACCCCCCATGGGCTTATTTGGCATGGAGCCATTTTAGCTATGCCCCCCATCGTGATTCAGTTGCCAATAAAACAGTTTCCTATGTAGCCTTCTATAGCACCATCGTAGCCTTAATTTGTGTAATTCTTTGTGCCTGATTGTTGTAAACAGTGGTTTAGAATTAAACCACAGTTAATCAATCTGGCAGCTAATCCAAACCCTGCTTATATCAATAAGCCAATACCTGCTTGTGGTTTGACTTCCACGTGGGCATTTTCTTCCAAATATAGCCCTAAATTTTACATTCAATGATAAGGCAAATCCTTGGGCTAATGTACAGTCAGTGATGACTACCATTACAATTCCACATGGAATCCATTTACTGAAGACTATGTTGCAGATCCTTTTAAATTGAGTGCTTAAGCTGTAGTCAGACCTTTCAGGAACCCCAAGGGAGGTCAGGATGAAGCCTGTAACTAATCCTGTGTGTAAGCTATGATCAGACACTAAAATGCTCAGTAACTCAAAATAAACAAAGAAAGAGCATCTAAGGTTGTATCTTCTATATCATGCTCCTAGATTGTGTTCAATATATTGATAACGATCTATGATGGATCTGACACTAAAAGCCTCAAAGAAACACAAAAGAAACAAAGAAAGAGCATTTAAGATGGGATATCTTATATTGTGCTCTTCTATTGTGTTTAATGTATTGATATGTTTGCCATTTTAGTTTTCTTAAAATAACATATTTTATTATTTTGATTCATTTTGTTTTGAATGTTTTATGTGCTTGGAATTTGACAAACTTTGGTTTTGATGAATTCCCGTATCATAGAATTTTGAAAGTGTCTCCTAAAAGCAGTTCATACCTGCAGTTACATTTTGATTTTTGGCAACTCGCTTAGAGATTTAACTTATGTTGGGATGTCTGACCAATAATTGTTTAATGTATTGATATGTTTGCCATTTTAGTTTTCTTAAAATAACGTATTATATTATTTTGATTCATTTTTGTTTTGAATGTTTTATGTGCTTGGAATTTGACAAACTTTGGTTCTGATGAATTCCCGTATCATAGAATTTTGAAAGTGTCTCCTAAAAGCAGTTCATACCTGCAGTTGCATCCTGATTTTTGGCTACTCGCTTAGAGATTTAACTTATGTTGGGATGTCTGACCAAAGTGTCCAGGAAATTTCAATAATTGTTTAATCATATTCAAAATTATGTACTTATGGGAAATATGTTCATGTCTTGTTGATGAGCAGGTGAGCGGCTGAGTCCTTGGGTGGCGTTAGGATGCCTCACAATGGGGTTGTCTATACTGTTTTTTTAGACAGTAAATCTAGTTTTCATGGCAGGAGACTGTTCCTCGAACCTTTCTGTTCCGACTCTCAAGAAAGTTGGCCACCCTCTTGATAACTTGCATTCATACCAGAGCTCTCTACATTCAGATGCTATTTCTGGGCAACTCTTACATATCGGTATTGCTTATTTTTCATATGCAAGTTTCGTTGTTCAAAGGAGGCTAGCCTTACAAAAACTAAGATGAAGAACATGGTGAACTATTGGATTTTCTCTTGCCCCACTTTTTGAGAAAGGGTTTTATTTCTGGTTTCTCCATTGAGTTTTTGATGCATTCTGTACCAAGCTCTGCGTTCTATACCTATATACGTTTGCACAGATTATAATTGCTGGCTTTACAGATTGAAAGGAACATGAAGCTGTAGTAAACGATTGATTTTTGATTAGGATAGTCATTTGATTAGAAAGCATACGAATTTGTTATCCCTTCAGGTCAGTAAATATTAAATATGTATATTGAGTTGTGTAATACTGTGTAATACTATTGAATGCATGCTCATCTTATAAATAGCTTTGTTCAACTTTCTTGGTCTTGGTCTTTCTCTTTTCATGAAACACACCATCCTCCGGTGGTAGCTTATAAAATTCCCAGGGGGCCTTACATATGTGTTAACTTCAAGTGGAAGACGCTTATGGGCAAGCCATTTTCCACTGAATAATAATGATTCTGTAAAGTTGAAGTTGGATAATATTCATTGACACAAAATTGTAATGTGATCCAGTTGAGTTACAAAGTTGTTGGAACTTCTATGAGACGAATTTATGATGATCTGGCCTTGTTTATTTTCAAATTTCATGCAATATTTTCTGTTGAGATGAAATTTGACTGACCGCCCTGTATATAGAGTAGGGAGCAGTCCATGAAGATTCAGAACACACATTGGTTTGTTTAGCAGGCTATTCCTCATCAAATGGTCTTTTGGAAGTATAAGTATTCAGAGGTTTGTGGATTTTTCAATGACGAGGGTATGATCTTCAGTGTGGATAGGAACGCTTCTGTGAATTTCAGACCCATAGGCTCTGGTATGATCTTCAGTGTGGATAGTCCATGAAGATTCAGAACACATTGGTTTGTTTAGCAGGCTATTCCTCATCAAATGGTCTTTTGGAAGTATAAATATTCAGAGGTTTGTGGATTTTTCAATGATGAGGGTATGATATTCAGTGTGGATAGGAACGCTTCTGTGAATTTCATACCCATAGGCTCTCAGTACTAGAACAGTGCTTGTATATTAAAAATACAGCTGAATTGAATATATTAAAGAATACAATACAATTGAATACACAAAATGAATTGAATACAATACAATTAAATATCTTTGTATTATTGCCTATGGGTATTGGATAGATGGTGATCGGGTGCGCTATTAAGGGACACCGAGATGTTAAGTCACTGGTTCAATTCCCTGTCCTATTCGGGTGTTATTCTTGGACATGACGATGATGTTGCCTCACCATTGCCGAACCCACAAAAAATAGATATTTTTATTCTTTTTTCTCCAGGTAATATATATGGGGGAAAACTCCTGGTTACTTTCTTTCATTTAGAGAATGGTACCCAAGGTAAACTCTATATTCTTTGGGACACAAGGCCATGGCAACATGACTCAAAGCCATTGCAACGAAGTTAAGAGATTAATATGTCACTTGCGGGAATTGTATATAGATGGGAGGATAACACCACTGCATTCAACTACTTGAGCTAGACCCAATTGACGATCTTTGTTTAAATTATATAAATAAACGAGAAAATTATATGATAGCAATTTTAATAGCAAGTAAAGATAATTATTGCAATATATCTTTAGTATAATCACACTGTTGGATGAAACAAATATTAAATACTATGAATAATATTCCAAACAAAACACTCTTGAAATATGTTTATTGTATGAAGAAAATAGTGATTATGATTATTTGTCTCATTTTTTACGACTCAAGACAATGGAATATTTTATAAATAGATAACATATATCATCCACTACCTGTTGTATATTTTTCCACATTGATTGCAATAGTAATGGTACGTTGTTGATCTTTTAAAATTAATTAAGGAATTAGTAATTGTTCTTGAAAGTTTTCAAAACTTTGCAACACATTTTAACAAATAACATCAAAGTTGGCCATTTTCATTTACAATTGCTAAGCCAATCAGGGACTGATGGGGCTATGAAGGATTCTTGATTAGCGGAGCAAAGGTATTGTTAGCACTAATTTTTACACCCTGTAAATTGATGTAAACTTTAAAAGTTAGCTGTAGAAATCAGTGAACATATGGGAAAATCTGCGTTAAGTGTCATTTGCAAATCTCCCTCTTCGTTTGAGCTGGTGTTTGCCAATCTTGGGGGGTGTGCCTAATGTTGGTTTCTGCTGTTCTAACCAGTAAATCTGCAACAAATAATAGAAAAAACAATAAGATAGTGGCTAAACAAGTGTGTAATGTTTTTTTATAAGTATAATGTGTAATAGTCCTTTGCAAATTAGCCTTCAATATGGAAAAATAAGGTAACAAGAAAACATGTTTAAGTGGCTAATTGAAAAAATAAATAGTTGGTTTAACTCTTAATATATTGCACAAGATACCATTGAATCAAACAAACCAGAGTGGGTGGATCAAAACTAAAAACTATTCTGCAAGATCCAATATGTTGGTTGCACCAAGATGACTATCATAGAGCTTGAAGACAATGATATCTTGACACAAAATAATAAAAGCTAAAAGAGAGAAGAATGATGGAGAGAAAGAAGCCTGTTTGCTTCATTCAAAATAATTTGATTTGGAAGGTTTGTCTTTCCTTGCATTTATAACATTTTTTCCCTTCAATTTCTGCCAAGAGGAAGAAGAGGGCGAATTCCTTATTATTGGTCATCAATACGCATGATGGGTCGAACTAAGCTTTGATTGTAGAAGAAAATTGAGTTAAGTGGCCCTTGATTGAGTTAGATCGAAGTATCTCCAAGTTCTCACATGATAAAAATACCTCTGAGCATAAAAATGGGTAATGTGACTTGGGGAATTATTTCTCGAGTGTTATTGGGAGGGATTCTCATGATAAAAATATCCGAAGGCATTTTTAGCAATTTTGACTTGGCATTGCCTCTAAGTAATGCGATTGAACTAATTTTCCTCCCTCACTATCTTCAAAAATTCAACCTAGCCATTTTTAGGAAATAAAGTTGGTATAATTTTTTATTGAAAAAAAGGGTGTCAAATAAGGAGGAAAAATATGGAAATAGGAGAGAAAAACGGAAGAAGAGGAGTGAGAGTAGGAGATAAAAGAAGCATACAAGTAGGAGAGAAAAGAAGGGAGAGAATGTATGAGGGGGAAATAAAAGCGCCTTAATTGCCATGTTGACTTATACTCTACCACCTCATTGATGACTCATGGAATTTTGTGACTTGTCCATTTACAATGATGCCACATGTCAACCCATTAGACTACCGCATTATCATGGTATAAATAGATATGCTAAAAATAACAATCCTCCTTAAAAAAAATAGGAAAGAGTAGAAAATGTTCATAATAGATAGGGGAACCTTGCTATATATGGCATGATTAAAATAGGAACTACTAAAGATAGAAATATGCCCACATGTTCACGATATTATATTCATTAGACTTAGAATCTGATAGGAACCAAAATATTGTCAATGCTCCCATGTAGTATCTGCTAAAAATATAAAATATTTGGATTTTGATGAACACACCACTATCTGATTCAGAACTCGTTGGGAAGTTCGAATATGTAATCATCATTGCCATGTGCCAATTGTTAAAAGTATAACTATCTCAATTTTTCGATGAAAACACCACCATTGGACTCCGAACGCGATGGGAAACTTGAATGTGTAGTCAAATCTAACATGCAACCACTCTAAAAATAGTAAATCTTCAGAATCTCATAAAATCGTACTCACTGAATTCATCTTTTAGTATGGAATCCAAATATGCAATCAGAATTGACATGCAAATATTGCTAAAAGTAGAAAGTGCTCACGTGTCCCTTGTATTAGATTTATAATTTCGCAAGGATTCCAAATATACCATTTAGCTCTAACATGTGAGTCTCTAGAGGAAATTTATTAAAAATAGTAAGTGCCATGCATGCCACCTGGAGAAGCCTCGTTGGAATCCCGAGTTCATAAGGACTTTTAATGTGATAAATATTGCTCTATCACACATAGAACTCTGCCTCCTACAAAGTAGGGGACCTGCTAAAAATGGAAGTTCTTTCCAATTTGTACAAAACTGTGTTAGAATCATCACTGAATCAATCGTGCAACTAGTCTCCCTAGGAACCAAACCCCAACTTGTATCTATAACTGTGTGTAAACCTCCATCCTAATGAAATGTGTTGGTTTTAACCCTCCCAATTTGCAAGGGAAATTTTTTGGAGTTAACGAGTATATAAATGAGATAAGTTATGTGGTAATGTTATACATTAACATAAGGTTCGGTGACTAGTATTATTTGACATAGTTAACAAAGTCGTTGGTAGATGTAGACATACATAGTGTATTTGACATAGATGCTTTCAAACTTACAAAAAGAAAAGAAAAGGGTTGATTGTTGATAGAGAGTGTCCATCTGTTTGGCTTTCTAACAACTTGGATGTTGAAGTTACTACCTTAATGGTTGATGATTAAGAAAAATGTTTGTTAGATGTATTAACCCCCATGCATTGAGTAATGTATGTTGGCGAGTTAATATTTCAAACCTACTTATTTAAAGATTCATTAATAGAGGCATATGTTAGTGTCGTGCAAGGGTTGGTTGACAGACTCTATTATACTAGCTTATGCTTTGAAATGAAGCATGATATAATATGAAGTTTTGTGAAAGGGGCCATGTTTGTAATTCATGAGGCATATTTTACCCTAAGTTATGTTGTCTATAAAGTAATCTTTGACAAATAATTAATTAAGTGTTTGATTCAACCAAAGTTACTAGATAGTGATATATATATCAAATGAACATTGCATTGCATTAGGCATTCTATATCATTGTTGTGATTGTACAAGTCCTCACAAGAAGTTTTGTGAGTAACTTGTACCTTGTTCTTTTGAATTGAAACCCCAACTTGATCTTTGTTATTACATAGGTAGTTTTGTAGTATTGCATCTACTTGGCATCTTCAATATGTTTATGTGCATACTATCACATCAACTTAGCTTCAAATTTCTAGGCATTATAAATCGAGCATCATTGTGGATGAGGTTGTGTGGTTGTTAACTCTAACTATAAAGTTGATTGCATCAATGCTCAAATCCCAAATAATTGAGGAATCTTTGATGTATTTAGGACTTTGTTATTTCCTTAACTTCACATCTATCACATTAATACTGAATTTACATAGGTGTCTTACGAATATATATAACTCTAATTCATTTAATGTATGAAGATGTTTGGAAGGAGGAATTACATAGATTACAACATTATAACATAATTTGTATTGGTGTATTACTTTGTAGGATTGTGCTTTGTCACAATTGTTCTAATAGCAAGAGCCACATCGATTAGTGGCATTGCTTCATTTCTACCTCTATTATAGCTCTACCTTGTCTAAAATATAGAATTGTACATTTGAGCTACCTCTTGTATAATTTGGTTTACTTCATTATCTTTGTTGTCTCCCTTTGTCTTTCTTGTTTTGCTATGCATAGTTACTCAGTGTATCCAATTTCATAAACTTGTACCTCGATAACATTTTTTGTTTTTGCAACATGCAACAATTTCAAAAACTTATTTGTTCTACTTGGATGAGTGTTCGTTTGCAAGACTTCACCACCTTTTCATGACTAGGCATTTCCCTTTCTAGGTAAGATTTATGGTGTGAGACCCATGTTGTAGACCTAATCACTTTACTCACAATGAGGGTGTTGTGCACACCAGGTAAACTATCTCATGACGTTTAATGATCATTAGTAGTAAAGTAGTTACTCTATGCTAGACATGATCCAACAATGGACATTTGTGTAAGAAAACTGTCATGATTTGAAGTTGATGTGCATTCTTGTGATTTATTTGAGAGGTTGAATCAAATCTATTGATTAATATTATATCTAAATTTCTCATTTTCAAAAGATGACAATGCAAGTATTTGAGCTTGTGAGTTTTCACAGTTGGTCATCATGCTTGTTTATTTATGGATATAAACTGTGTATGAGCAAAAACGTCCATTTCAGGTGGACACTCCACCCATCCTCAGGGACAAAGGAAATGAATGAAGATGTTTAGAGAGAGTGCTAGTATTTATATATATAGAGATAATTAAAGGAAATAAGCCATTGAGAGAGATGGAATAACTGTTGAGTTGAAACAGTTAAATAAGTAAATAATTAAATACATATAATAGGATATGAATTAAATTTAAATAAAAGAAAATTATTAAATCAAGCTAAAGGACTGGAGGGGAATGGTCAAGAATTTACATAAATGAAGATAACAGATTAAATATCAAATTAAGGAAAAGTTTAAGGAGATGGAGATTAAAATAAATTAAAACTAAAGAGTTAAAAGTAAAATGGAACTAGAGGGAGAAGTGGACGTTGTTAATATTCTCGCGCTTTAAAAATGATAAGGAACTAATAATTACAATCCTCTCCGATGGGGAATGTATAAATTATACAACATGCATGTATATCTTGGATTCACCCGATCTAACAATGTAATAAAGTTAAATACTGAATTGCTTCTACAAATATTTTGCAGAATCAAAAAACACAATCGCTAATCACATGAAGCAAAAAAGAATCAAATCAAACACAACACAGATAATTTCCCGGGGAAAGCTTGCTGCTCAAAACCCCACTATCTTCTATTGTATATTCAACATGGATCGTGAAACAATTACATACAAAACTCTTCTCACAAGAGCCCTCTAGTATTCAGCTAATTGTCTCACACTATCATATGCAAAGCTGACCAACACATAGCCAATTCTCAGCCTCCAGACAGCCTGCTTTGCTTGCACAATCCTTGATAAATGCAATCCCTAAAAGATATGAATTCTTGCCCTCCTTGGTTGCGCAAGTATCATGGGCATTCCAATGGGTGTTTGGTTGCATGTGTGCAACCTAATAATCCTACAACTGATAGTCAACTTCCATTTCACCTAGAACTCAACTGGGTCTCCACTAGATTTGACATGCACACAGCTAATAATAGTAAATCTTCAGTTGCATGTGAGATCACTGATTGTGAATCAATTAATATTTAATTCACTTGATATCTCACTAGTGTATCTTCAGTTACAACTAACACAACTGAGTTTAACTCACTTAACTGAGTTAAACTGTTTACAACTTGCATTAAATAATGCACCACTGCACTTCGAACTCTGTTACAACTAGAATTACTCTACATGCCTCATCTACTACCTCTAACTCGAAATCCACTTGCTAACTAAATTTATCGCTTTCAGTTAACTGTTTCAAGTTAACATTGAGGATAGATTACAATTTAATGTCCATCTTGATTAAGGGATAACCAAAATAGACATGCACCCAAAAATAACACTGTGGGCCCCACCCTAGTCTGGGTGCTTAATGCAACTAGGCACGGGTGTTGAAATTTTCTTGTTGAATCTCAACACTCCCTCTCAACAAGAAAGGGATTATCATTCACTCCGATCCTGTCTCTATGGTATTCAAATTTTCTCCTGGTGAGCACCTTCATTAGAATATTTGCATCTTGATCTTCCGTGGGAATGCACTGAAGCAACATTATCCTTCTCTGCACACAATCTCTGAGATGATGGTACCAGATATATATATATGCTTGGACCTATCATGAAACACAGGACTAATCGAGATTTTAATGCAAATCTGATTATCACAATGAATCACTGTCGGATCCATTGAGAACCAAACAAACCAACCAAGATCCTTCTCATCCAGATAGCCTCAGATGCACCTTGACTTGCTGCCATGTATTCCGCTTGCACTGAACTGAGTGCCACGGATCTTTGTTTTCTGCTGTACCAAGAAACAACTTTCGATCCAATGCTAAAGATCCCTCCTAATGTGCTCTCTGTCTGATGGACTGCCCGCCCAATCTACATCCGTGAAGCCATGCAACTTCAATCCTTCTTTCTGTCTGTACCATAGACCATGCTCTGATGTGCCCCTCAGGTATCTCAGGACATGCTTCCCCGCCTTCCAAAAGAGCTTGGTAGGCTTAACCATAGCTTGACTTAGCTGGTTAATTGCGTAGCAAATGTCCGGTCTCGTGTTCACCAAATACATTAGTGAACCCACTAACTGCCTGTAGACAGCAGCATCCACTACCTCTCTAGAAGTAGCATCCTCTTTCCTCCAATTTCTTGGAAGAGGAGTATCCGTGGGTTTGCAGCTCTCCATGTTAAACTTACCCAATATCTCCTTTGCATACTTGCCTTGAGACACAAAAAATTCACCATCCCGCTGCCATATTTCCAATCCAAGGAAATAATGAAGGAGTCCCATGTCCTTCATTTCGAACTCCCTTGAAAGATCCTCCTTGCATGAGTATACCAACTACTCATCACTAGTCAAAATTAGATCATCAACATAAAGAACAATGATCAATAGCTTACCTTCAACCACAATCTGGTACATATTTTCATTTGCTTCACTTTTGGTGAAGCCCATTCTGGTGAAATAGCTGTCTATCCGAGTGTACCAAGCACGGGGTGCTTGCTTCAGCCCATACAATGCTCTTTTGAGTTGACACACATGCGACTCACTGTTTAAGATCTCGAAACCTTCAGGCTTCTCTATGTACACCTCTTCCTCAATGATCCCATTGAGAAACACAGTTTTCACATCCACTTGATGAATGCGCCAACCCATCTGCACTGAGAGTGCAAGGATGGATCTTATGGAAGAGTACCTTGCAATAGGTGAAAAAGTCTCATCATAATCTATCCCCTCGATCTATGAGAATCCATGGGCCACAAATCTGACCTTTAATTTCTCCACACTCCAGTCAGCAGTTTGCTTTACCTTGTAGATCCTTCTCGATCCAACCACTGGTTTGCCGAACGGTCTTGGGACTATCTCCCATGCACTGTTCTTGACAATGGAGTCATACTTCTCCACCATTGCATCAACCCAAGTTGGTTGCTACACTGCTTCCTGAAAGGAAGATGGTTCAGTCACAATAGATTTGCTCATACGAGCCATGTATCCAGTAAATCGGTCAAGAGACTGTCTCTATCTGCGTTGTGAAGTAGGGGCTCCTACATTCTCTGCAGCATCAAGTCTCAATCTATCAGCTTCCATGGTGCACCTTCTGCCATTTATGATGGATGGCTCTGCATGAGTGTTTTCCTCCACTCCTTGAACCTCTTCATGTGGCTGATCCACATCTTGAGACTCATCCTTGGGAACCAACAGTTCCTCCTCTGCATGCAAGTCCAACTCCCTCTCAAGGGACAACCACATGGATTTTTCCTCATCAAATTTTATATCCCTTCGCACAACAATCATTCTGCTGTTTGGAAAATACACACGATAATTATGGGGTGTTTCAGTGTACCCCACAAAAATCCCAACCTCAGTTGTTGGTTCCAGCTTCTTCCTGGTGTCCTTGGTCACATGCACATAAACAAATGAGCCAAAAATCTTAGTGTGTGAAACATCAAGTTTCTTACCAGTGAAAGCCTCTTCGGGTGTACTCATGCCAAGTGCTCTATGAGGACAACGGTTTTGCACATGTATCGCTGTGTTGCATGCTTCCACCCACAGATGCATCAGTAGGTCTTGATCATGCAACATCGCTCGTGCTACACCCACAATAGTTATGTTCTTCCTCTCCGCGACCCCATTTTGCTGTGGGTTATGAGGCGTTATGAGTTCTCTTTGAATTTCTTCTTTGCTGCAGAAGTTCTTGAATTCGTTAGAGATGTATTCTCCACCATTATTGCTCCTAAGAGCCTTCACTTGCTTCCCCGACTCTTTCTCCACCAGTGCCTTAAACTCATAGAACTTAGAGAATGTCTGATCTCTCTTCTGCATGAAGAGGATCCAACACTTACGAGAAAAGTCATCAACAAAGATTACATAGTACTTTTTTTTTCTCTATCGAAGCAACATAGAAAGGACCACACACATCTGTGTGAACTCTCTCAAGGTTCCTCGAAGCTCAGTTTTCCTTCTCATGAAAGGTGGCCTTTACATATTTTCCCATAGTACATCCCTTGCATGTGTCTGACTGCGCAAGTGTACCCCTGGGAAGACTAGTAGAAATATGCTGCATGACTTTCAAGGCTCCATGGTGAAGATGGCCCAATTGCCTGTGCCATAATTCACTCTCATCCTGACTCACCACTTGATCTGCCTTGCCTATCATTGCTGCACAACCATATACCTCTAGCTTTTAGATATTCTTAACTCGAATCCCTATCCTCTCGGCTTGTCCCGTTGTTTTATGTTGTAGGAAAACTTTTCCTTTACTAAAAACAACATCATAACCTCTATCCTCCACATTGCGAATGAGACCAATTTTTTCTTCAAACCTGGTACATGCATTACATATTTTAATTGAAAGGGTTTACCTGACTACCTCTGAAAGGTAATGGTACCAATCCCGGTAGCACTGTACCATCTGTCGTCGCCCATTTCAATATGCATATGGAGATCCTTCTCCTCCAAGTCACTGAAAAGTTCATTATCTCCCGTCATGTGAAAGGACACGCCACTATCCAAATACCACACAGATCCCAATGCACTAGACACCATGCATGCGATCGATGAGAAGTTAAGCTCAAATTGCAAGGCAAGGGCCTCACCAGCTGCAGATCCTCCACCCTTCTTGTTCTTCTTCTTTTGTGGACAGTTAGTAGCAAAATGCCCATGCTCGTGACAATGAAAACACTTCACCTTGGACATGTCTTGCTTCTTGCCATTCTTGGACTCAAATTTAGAATGGAATTTCTTCCCCTTCCCCTTCCTCGCCTTGGTAGCCAAAGCACAATCCTCTTCATCTTCATTCTTAGATGAAGATCCGTCTCTGGTGTTCCTTCTAAACTCCTCCTGCACCAAATCCGACCACAGTTGTTCCCAATCTGGAAAATTTTCCCTTCCATTGACAGAGTCTTGATAACTGTGCCAACTCTTGGGAAGTCCTAGGAGAGCCAATCTCACCAAATCATCATCAGAAAATGTTATTCCAATGCTCCCCAGTTCATCGTGAAATTGGACAAAATTTGTTAGATATTTTGGAATGGTGTTGCCCTTTTCCATCTTGATCTTCCCGAGTTTATCTTTGAGCGCCAATTTCCTATGGTCGCTGCTGCTTTAGAATAGATCCGTTAAAGCCTTCCACATTGCGTATTGTGTGGCTTTCCCATGGAGGCTTGAGAAAATGTGGTCTTGTACTCCCTCCAACAGGATCCTCCTCACCTTTGCCACTTTCTTTTTCCATGCATCAAGATTTGCAACATCTGCCACAACGGGTTTAGGAACATCATTGTAAATGAATTCCTTTAAGCCATTATCTTCAAGTATTGCCTCCATCTTGTCCTTCCAAGCAATATAGTTCAAGCTTCCCTCGAGTGCATAAGCTAACCTCAAGCCATTGAAAGCCATTTCGATCTTGAATCAGTTGTAGCACCAAGAAAGCCTTTCTGCAAATTTGAATTCTATCTAGTCACAAACTCAGATCCTGCTTCACTTCTGCAGTTTCCTGTGCTATGATACCATCTAGAAATTATATAACATGCATGTATATGTTGGATTCACCCGATCTAACAATGTAATAAAGTTAAACACTGAATCACTTCGACAAATATTTTGCGGAATTAAAAAACACAATCGCTAATCACATGAAGCAAAGAAGAATAAAATCAAACACAACACAGATAATTTCCTGTGGAAAAGTTGCTGCTCAAAACCCCACTATCTTCTATTGTATATTCAACATGGATCATGAAACAATTACATACAAAAATCTTCTCACAAGATCCCTCCAGTACTCAACTAATTGTCTCACACTGTGATATGCAAAACTGACCAACACATAGCCAATTCTTAGCCTCCAGACAACCTGCCTTGTTTGCACAATCCCTGATGAATGCAATCCCTAAAAGATAGGAATTATTGCCCTCCTTGACTGGGCAAGTATCATGGGCACTCCAATGGGTGTTTGGTTGCATGTGTGCAACCCAATAATCCTACTGCTGATAGTCAACTTCCCTTTCACCTAGAACTCAACTGGGTCTCCACTGGATCTGACATGCATGTACCTAATAATAGTAAATCCTCAATTGCATGTGAGATCAATGATTGTGAATTAATCAATATTTAATTCACTTGAACTCTCACTAGTGTACCTTCAGTTACAACTAGCACAATTGAGTTTAACTCACTTAACTGAGTTACACTGTTTACAACTTGCATTAAATAATGCACCACCTCACTTCGAACTTTGTTACAACTAGAATTACTCTGCATGCCTCACCAACTACCTCTAACTTGAAATCCACTAGCTAACTGAATTTATCACTTTCACTTAACCGTTTCAAGTCAACATTGAGAATAGATTACAGTTTAATGTCCATCTTAATTAAGGGGTAACCAAAATAGATATGCACCCAAAAATAGCAGTGTGGGCCCCACCCTAGTATGGGTGCTTAATGCAACTAGGCGTGGGTGCTGAAATTTTGTTGTTGAATCTCAAAAGGGAAACCTTCTTTTATAATGCATACAATGTACATATACTAGGTCTCCTTAGTATATATATAAGAGACAAAGGGTACAATTATAATAAAATGGGACCATGAAAAGTTCTAGCCTACATAACAATATAAGAATATAAATGTAATCACTCCATATATAATAACTAATAAGGAGTTTTAGGGTTAATATGGGTCTTATATAAGGCTTAAAATGCCCTAATGCTTCAAACAAGTGTTGTCCTCAACACTTGATTAAATAGTAGTGATTATGCAAGAATAAGTCACTTTCCATGTCATTTCTTCCAGTGGTAGGTTCTTCTATTCGATGATGTAGTGAAAAATTGTTGGGTTACTTGGCTACTTATTTGTTGTTCCAAGGATTGTTTCTACTTTTAGTATGATTTTTCCTCATTCATTTATATCTGGTACAATTTCGAGCTGCAAATGAATAACATGGTCATTATCTCAATTAGGTGGAAGACCCTTAGGCATTAACTTGAATACATTGAGATGATTATTGATCAGCTTTATGGTGCCCATTTTTAAGTTATTTATTCATTTTGTTGTATCTTAAGAGACAATTTCTTGGCTATGGAAAGGAATCCATGCTTAAGACATTTTTTAGAAATGTGTCACAAAGTAATTATATCAAGTGGTCTTCGTTCAATCCCTTTGGAAACTAATTATTTAAAACCCTTAACAATCTGGTATAATGAAAGACTCTACAATGCCATTAACTGCTGATATATGAATGGAAAAGAAGAATTGCAGAAGAAACTCAAAATGATATGCTGTAACACAGAATCTACCACTCTAAATTTCAAAATGAATTTATGGAGAGAGAGGAAAATCAAAATAATATGCGGTAAACACATAATCTATTACTTTTAAGTTCCAGGGAGAGTTTGTGAAGGGAGAGGAGTACGAGTGAAGGAGCAAAAATTAAGGTTATTTAACTCTTACTCATATGTAATTATGAGACTCAAAACTGCATTACTTCACTTCATTCAAGGAAGAAGGGACACAAAACGGCACAGGAAAACGAATGACCATCAAAAGTTGCAGGAAACTTGATGCTTCTTTCATTAATTCCTCAGAAAAGTAAATACCAAAGTTTTAGTTTCCCAGAGGTCTGAAACTCGGAACCCTCTCTTTTTTTTTATATCTTGCTTAAATACATTAAAAACAGTTTGTAACTGCCATAACTTCTTGAAATTCCTTCGACTACCTAAACTGTTAAAAATACTTATTACATTGCAATTGAGGACATCACTATAGCTTCGATCTTAACAGACAAAGAAAACAAATTAGAATGTGAAAGGTTATTCTTTTTGCTGAATCTGATTTTTTGCTGATGCGTCTCTCTAAAGTACTTATGTGTCTCCCTGATAGATCAAACATCCTTTCCCTTCCTTTATTCCAGAGTTCAACATTTGTCTTTTCTGCTTGCTGTCATGTCTTTTCTGCTTCTGGTGCGGTATTCGAACAGTTCTGCAATATCGTATCCTTCCCGACTTGACCCAGCTGTTGCGTTTCCAACAATGCCACTATGTGCTCTTTTTGCCCGACTTTGCCTATGCCTCTACGTTTCAACCAAGGTTATTATGTACCCTTCTGCTCGAATATTCCTCTTCTACTCATGTCTGCTGCATTCCATATTTTATTTCCCTTTGCTCTGCGTCAGGTCACATACACAATTCCATTGCCCACGTTCACGTTTCTTCATAAAACCAACGCAATTGCACATAATCTTGGATTTTAAATAAGTTCAACTTAACCTTTGAATGGTACTGCATCTGCCTTTTCATCGCATTTCGGCCTTTGGTATTCACAACATATTTCTTAGCGCCTTTCCTCCTGAACTTGCGATGTGTAATATGCGATCACATCGCCTCATAATATCACAACTTTAGGCCTTATCGCAGATCAGATTTTGTAACCTTTACCTCATCAGCACTTCACAACTTTTCCAACTTTAAATTCCTCCCATCCCCGCAATATCTCATCGCATGCGATGTGCGATATTCATCGCATCGCTAGATCTTAAACTTGTCGCTCTTCGCATTGTATCTTTGGAAGTTTAACCATATCTCAAACTTGTATCCTTTACCGAATGAGATATGCGAAAAAACCTATGGCCGACACGTGGCTTATCTTCACAACCTCCGATCCATCTGATTTTCATTTCTGTGATATGATCTCTATTGAAGATTGCAACAAGAAACAGTGAAGGAGGCATCCTGAAACATCTTTCCTGATCCTAGTTGGAAAGTGATCACCAAAACTAGGTGGGGGCCACACAGGTGATTTTTGTCGCAAAGTCTATTTTTAGAAATATGGATCATGTTCTATAAGTTGCGGGATGCTATTTATGGATGGTTGGTCAAGTTGGAAAAATAGATGGATTTCTATTTTTAGACATATTGGGCGGAATCTATTTTTATATTGCTAGTCTAAAAATAGATATGTAGAATATTATTAGCTCTTAATAATATTTGGACTATAAACATTATCTTATTCTCTTGGAGCACTTCAGTTAAATGCACAGATGTGACACAGGAGCTGACAGAAGGAATTACGCTATTCCTGAGGGTTATGTGGAGCTATTGCATGGATACTTCAATTAGAACTCATGTGACAGAGTTTGATGGAGTTGATTGAGGAAGTTGATGGAGTTGTGTTCAGTTTAACTAATATAAACATAGTTGAGCTATTTGTATCTAGTTTAAATGATTGATACAATTAGTGAGAGTGGTGTGAATTAATTATTAATTAATTCACTAATTATAAACTCATTAATCAACTAAAGAATACATCAGTTAACTTCAGTGCATGGACAGTTTCACTGGAGACCAGTGCAAAGATAGGTGAAAGGGCAAGTGTGACTATCAGTTGTGACTATAAGCGATGCATGGTTTGCATCCAAAAATTAGTATAGATGCCTATAAATACTGCGTGAGCAAGGATGGGGTAATTAATTCTCATCAAGAGGCATTCTTTAGTAGGGATTGCGCAGTAGAGGCAGGCTAAAGGCTGGCAAAGATCGGTGCATGTGTTTTGCAAGATCGAGCCTGATTAGTGTGTAGCAAGTGGAGATTATACTGAGAGCTTGTGAGGAGCTTTGTATGATGATTGTGTTACAAGATCTCCATGACATATAATATACAGATAGTTGGGGTTTTCAGCTTTAAGCTTTCCCATTAAATACTGTGTTCATATGTGTGATTGTTTGTGGTTTTAATGTATGCATGCAATTGATTTTATTTCCGCATGTGATGATCAATGGTAGAAGAGATTTTGTATTATGCATGAAGCTAAAATAGTGCGTGATCAGGAGAATCTCGGTGGATAACATATCAATTATTCAAATTTCTACATGGTATCAGAGCGATATTGATCATTGGAGCAGTTGCAAAGCATTAAAGCGGTTGAGTTTTAGGATAAACTCAGGAAAATAAAAATGGAGAAGAATGACACTATTCCGGTATACTTGAAAAAGTTTTTCCACTGCAGGTATGAGCTTGGGAGTGTAAGAGTTAGTGTGGATAAAGTCAAGAAGGTTGGGATTTGAGCAAAGAATCTCTACAGACTTGAAGTAGATGGGATTTCTACGGAGCTTCCTACTGTTGGGAAGTGCAAGAAAGACATGCAATTGAAGCTTGAGAGGGAGCAAGTTTTGCATGCAGGTGAGCAAACTCTGGATGTAGAGCAGCCACAAGATGAGGATTGTGAGGAGAAACCACTCATGCAGAGAAATTTTGTGCCAGATGGGCAGAGGGAGTGCATGTAGCTATACCACCAGGTGAGAGGTGGGGTGACATGCATGATTAATCCCAAGAGGAGATTTTTGGGCAGGATTCATGAGATGGTGTGGATCTCATGAGTTGAACCTAGCTACGAGGTGCCCACAGCGCAGCAGTAGCATGATCAGTTGGATTGATGAAGGCAGATCAAAGTGACAGTGTCAGATACTGGAGCGCGAATCAGAGTTGACAGCAAGTGCAGAGGGCATGGGTGCAAGAGTTCAACAACGCAGTGGTTCCTGATGACATGTGCAATTGGGCCCAGCAGAAGTCGAACACTTTGATGATAGATGCATCAGACTAATTGAGTTGTTTGGAGCCTATTCAGTTTCAGAGGAGTTGCAGAGCAGATGCATGGAGTTGCATGGTGCTTGTGAAGGTTGCAGGGCGAATGCATGGAGTTGCATGTCACATGCAAAGACAATCCTTTCTTGTTGAGAGGAAGTGTTGAAGATTGCAACAAGAAACAGTGAAGGAGGCATCCTGAAACATCTTTCCTGATCCTAGTTGGAAAGTGATCACCTAAACTAGGTGGGGGCCACACAGGTGATTTTTTGTCGCAAAGTCTATTTTTAGACTATGTCTATTTTTAGACATGTCGATCATATTCTATGAGTTGCAGGATGCTATTTGTGGATGGTTGGTCAAGTTGGAAAAATAAATGGACTTCTATTTTTAGACATATTGGGCGGAATCTATTTTTAGATTGCCAGTCTAAAAATAGATATGTCGAATATTATTAGCTCTTAATAATATTTGGACTATAAACATTATCTTATTCTTTTGGAGCACTTCAGTTAAGTGCACAGATGTGGCACAGGAGCTGACATAAGGAATTACGCTATTCATGAGGGTTAAGTGGAGCTATTGCATGGATACTTCAGTTAGAACTCATGTGACAGAGTTTGGTGGAGTTGATTGAGGAAGTTAGTGGAGTTGTATTCAGTTTAACTAATATAAACATAGTTGAGCTATTTGTATCTAGTTTAACTGATTGATACAATTAGTGAGAGTGGTGTGAATTAATTATTAATTAATTCACTAATTATAAATTCATTAATCAACTAAAGAATACATCAGTTAACTTCAATGCATGGACAGTTTCAGTGGAGACCAGTGCAAAGATAGGTGAAAGGGCAAGTGTGACTATCAGTTGTGACTATAAGTGATGCATGGTTTGCATCCAAAACTTAGTAGAGATGCCTATAAATACTGCGTGAGCAAGGCTGGGGTAATTAATTCTCATCAAGAGGCATTCTTCAGCAGGGATTGCGCAGTAGAGGCAGGCTATCAAGTGGCAGAGATTGGAGCATGTGTTTTGCTAGATCTAGCTTGATTAGTGTGTAGCAAGTGGAGATTATATTGAGAGCTTGTGAGGAGCTTTGTATGATGATTTTTACATGATATCTATGACATATATAATATACAGATAGTTGGGGGTTTTCAGCTTTAAGCTTTCCCATTACATACTGTGTTTATATGTGTGAATTTTTATGGTTTTAATGTGTGCATGCATTTGATTTTATTTCCGCATGTGATGATCAATGGTAGAAGAGATTTTGTATTATGCATGAACTTAAAATAGTGTGTGATCAGGAGAATATCAGTGGATAACATATCAATTATTCAAATTTCTGCAATCTCCGCCGTCCATCTATCCGCTTCAATTCTGCACTTTGATCCTGACCGTCGATTTCCCCCCTTTACTCTTCTTCCAAAAATCTTAAGTTTTTAAGGAAAATACGCCAGTTCTCTGCCTTTAGGAAATATATACGATTTCTTCGATAATGAACACAATTTCATTCAACAGGCTTGTTGAGATTGCAACAAGATGATGAGCTTAGTGGAAAGAAGTCGCCTTCACTAAGTGGGCCCGCAGGCTATTTTTGGTGCAAGTCTATTTTTAGACATGTCGATCATATTCTATGAGTTGCAGGATGCTATTTATGGATGGTTGGTCAAGTCAGAAAAAATAGATGGACTTCTATTTTTAGACATATTGGGCGAAATCTATTTTTAGATTTCCAGTCTAAAAATAGATATGTCGAATATTATTAGCTCTTAATAATATTTGGACTATAAACATTATTTTATTCTTTTGGAGCACTTCAGTTAAGTGCACAGATGTGGCACAGGAGTTGACAGAAGGAATTACGCTATTCCTCAGGGTTAAGTGGAGCTATTGCATGGATACTTCAGTTAGAACTCATGCGACAGAGTTTGGTGGAGTTATTGAGCTAGTTGATGGAGTTGTGTTCAGTTTAACTGAGTTAAACGTAGTTCAGCTAGTTGTATCTAGTCTAAATGATTGATACACTATTAATTAATTCAATAATTATTAACTCATTAATCAACTAAAGAATACATCAGTTAACTACAGTGCATGGATAGTTTCAGTGGAGACTAGTGAAGAGGTAGGTGAAAGAGCAGTGTGACTATAGTGTTGCATGATTTGCAACAACCAGTGATTGGACATGCCAATGAGGATTGCGTGAGAAATGCTGGACCAATTCAAGTTCATTCAGAGCCATTATTCAGCAGTGATTGCGCAGTAGAGGCAGGCTATCAGGTGGAAGACATTGGAGCATGTGATTTGCTAGATCAGGAGTTGATTAGTGTGTAGCAATTGGAGATTATACTGAGAACTTGTGAGGAGATTTGTATAATGATTGTTACATGATCTCTATGACATATAATATACAGATAGTTGGGGGTTTTCAGCTTTAAGCTTTCCCATAAAATACTGTGTTCATATGTGTGATTGTTTATGGTTTTAATGTGCGCATGCAATTGTTTTTATTTCCGCAATTAATGATCAATGGTAGAAGAGATTCTGTATTGTGCATGAAGTTAAAATAGTGTGTGATCAGGAGAATCTCGGTGAATAATATATCAGTTATTCAAATTTCTACATGGTATCGGAGCAATATTGATCATTGGAGCAATTGCAAAACATTGAAGCGATTGAGTTTTGTGCTGGTGGAATTCGAATTTGCAGTAGTGTTTTCTTGGTGTCGAAGTTGAGATGTCTTTCAACGGATTGCGATTGGAGTATGCCCTTGAGGGCAGCTCGAATTATATTGCATGGAAGGACAGGATGGAGGCAGTGCTGGATGACAATGAGTTGAAGGAGTTCATAGATGCAGAAATTCCAAAACCTGCTTCTAGCGATGCTGCCGCACTTGACGCATGGCAAAAGAAGACGACAAAGTGTCGAAGAATTTTGTTGGAGGGTGTAAGGGATCACATAGTGTCCAACCTTCATGGTAAGGCTTCTCCATTCTTGATGTGGAAAGCATTGACAGACTTATTCCAAAGCAAGAGCGACTAGAGGAAGTTGGTGCTCAAGGTTAAACTCAGGAACATAAAAATGGAGAAAGGCGACAGGATGCCCAAGTACCTCACGAAGTTCATCCAATGCAGGGATGAGCTGGGAAGTGTGGGGGTGACTGTATATGACGAGTAATTGGTGATATTGGCTCTCCTTAGGCTTTCGAAGAGTTGGAATTCCTATTAGGACTCCGTCAATGGTCGGGAGAAATTGCCAGGATGGGAGCGACTTTGGTCGGATCTTGTGCAAGAGGAGATAAAGTGAAGTACCAGGAACAGATCTTCATCAAATAACTCAGATGAAGAAAATTGTGCTTTGGCTGCCAAAGCAAGGAAGGGGAAGAGCAAGAATAATGCTTCTTAATCCGGTGCAAAAGGCAAGAAGCAGGACATGTCCAAGGTGAAGTGCTTTCACTGTCACCAACACGGACATTACGCCACTAATTGTCCACAGAAGAAGAAAAATAAGCAGGCTGCTGGATCTGCAGCTGGAGAGGCCTTAGCCTCGCAGTTTGATCTAGATTTTTCATTGATCGCATGCTTGGTATCAAGTATGATGGGTTTAGTGTGGTTTCTTGACAGTGGTGCGTCTTTTCACATGACAGGAGACAAAGATTTGTTTACTGATCTGGATGAGAAAGATCTTGGAGTGCACATTGAGATGGGCAATGATGGTAGATATAGTGCGACCGGTATCGATACCATTTCCTTTGAGAGGGAGTCTGGTAAACCCTTCGTATTGAAGGAAGTGATGCATGTTCCAGGATTGAAGAAGAATCTGATCTCAGTGGCCATGTTACAAGACAAGGGATATGATGTTGTCTTTAGCGAGGGAAAGTCTTTCCTGCGCAGTAAGGCAACTGGTGAAACCCGAAGGATAGGGGTTCAAGTTAAGAACCTTTATCAATTGCAGGTAGATGGCTGCGCAACAATGGCAAGCAAGGCAGAAGGAGTGGTGAGCCGGGATGAGGGCGAGCTATGGCACAGGAGATTAGGCCACCTTCACCATGGAGCTTTGAAGATACTGCAACAGATTTCTACTGGGATTCCTAAGGGCACTCTTGCACAGTCAGATCAGTGCAAGGGATGTACCTTGGGAAAATTTGTGATAGCCACCTTTCACGAGAAGGATAGTCGCGCCACAACGATCCTTGAGAGAATTCACACAGACGTGTGTGGACCTTTCTCAGTAGCTTCGACAGCAAAGCACAGGTACTATGTGATATTTGTTGATGATTTTTCTCGGAAGTGCTGGATCTTCTTCATGCAGAAAAAGAGCAAGGCATACTCAAAGTTCTGTGAGTTCAAGGCACTGGTTGAGAAAGAATTGGGGAAGCAGGTGAAGGCTCTTAGGAGCGACAATGGTGGTGAATTCATCTCTGGAAAATTCAAGGACTTTTGCAGCGCAGAAGGAATTCGAAGAGAGCTCATAGCACCTCATAACCCACAGTAGAATGGGGTTGCTGAGCGGAAGAACAAAACGATCGTGGGTGCTGCACGGGCGATGTTGCATGATCAAGGCCTTCCCATACACTTGTGGGCTGAGGCATGCAATACTGCAGTATATGTGCAGAACTATTGTCCTCACAGGATACTTGGCATGAGTACACCCGAGGAGGCGTTTTCTGGTAAGAGGCCTGATATTTCCCATTTGAGGATTTTTGGTTCACCCGTTTACATTCATGTGACTAAGGATGCCAGGAAGAAGTTGGAGCCGACTGCAATGGTTGGGATATTTGTGGGGTACACTGATTTTTCCTACAACTATCATGTGTATTTTCCAGACAGTTGCAAGACTGTTGTGCGACGGGATATCAAATTTCACGAGGAGAAAGCGATGAAGTGTTCGCTTGAGAGGGAGCCACACTTGCATGCAGATGAGGAGCTATTAGTTCCTAAGGACGAGCCTCAGGATGTGGATCAGCCACAAGAGGAGGTTCATGGAGTGGAAGAGACCACTCATGCAGCGCCAACCATCAGAGGGTGGAAGCGCACTACAGAAGCTGAGCGACTGGCTCAAGATGCAGAGAAGATTGTAGGAGCACCTACATCACAGCGCAGATAGAGACAATCACTTGACTGGTATACTGGATACATGGCTCTTATGAGCAAGTGTATTGTGACAGAGCCATCCTCTTTCGAGGAAGCTATGGAGGATCCCGCATGGGTAGATGCCATGGTGGAAGAGTATGATTCGATTGTCAGAAACAGTTCATGGGAGATTGTCCCAAGGTTGGAAGGGAAATTAGTGGTAGGTTCGAGATGGATCTACAAAGTGAAGCAAGCAACTGACAGGAGTGTGGAGAAGTAAAAGGCAAGATTTGTTGCCCGAGGCTTCTCACAGATTGAGGGGATCGATTATGAGGAGACATTTGCACCTGTCGCAAGGTATTCTTCCATACAAAATATTCTTTCTCTCTCAGCGTAGATGGGGTGGCACATTCATCATATGGATGTGAAGACTGCGTTCCTCAATGGAGTGATTGAGGAGGAGGTGTACATAGAGCAGCCCGAAGGTTTCGAGATCTTCAGCAGCGAGTCGCATGTGTGCAGGCTCAAGAGAGCGCTGTATGGGTTGAAACAAACACCTCGTGCTTGGTACACACTGATAGACAGTTATTTCACCGGACTTGGATTCTCCAAGAGTGAGGCAGATCTGAACCTATACCAGATTGTGGTGGAGGATAAGTTGCTGATCATTGTACTTTATGTAGATGATTTGATTTTGATAGGTGATGAACTATTGATACTCTCATGCAAGGATGATCTTGCAAAAGAGTTTGAGATGAAGGACTTGGGCCTCCTTCATTATTTCCTAGGATTGGAAATTTGGCAGCACAGTGATGGACTGTTTGTGTCTTAAGGCAAGTATGCCTGGGAGATACTGGAGAAGTTCAACATGCATGGATGCAAGCCTATCGACACTCCTCTTCCTAGTGGTTGGAGGAAAGAGGATGCTACATCGGCAGAGGTAGTGGATGCCACTGTTTACCGACAGTTGGTGGGGTTTCTTATGTATCTGGTCAATACACGACTCAACATATGCTATGCTGTTAACTAGCTTTCACAAGCTATGGTTAAGCCTACTGCCTTCCACTGAAGGCGGCAGGCGCTTTGAGATATTCCGTAGGCACACTTCCAGATATGGATTATGGTGCGAGCGCCCAAGGAGGTGAGGCGCAGTGGCTTCACTTGACGCAGGGCCAGGAGCCCAACAGACAGAAGATCGCATCCGGAGGATTTCGCATCGGGTCGACAACAGCTTTTTTACACAAAAGAGAAAGTAGAGATCCATGGCACCCGCTCAATGGTAGGCCGAGACAGAGCCTGGCGAAAAAAGGACATTGGTGAGGGTCAAGGCTTGTGACGGACCTTAAGGTGTGGCCACCAATGTCACATATGGTGACGGTCCTCCTTAAAAAAGCGCCATCGTAAGTGTATATAGTGATGGGTCCTGCGGTCCGTCATCAAAGATTTTTTCAATGACACTTTTGGTGAGGGTCACATGACCCGACGCCGCCCACCCCCCCCCCCCCCTTTGAGACACTCCCCCAGGATTTAAATTTTAATGACCCTCACCAATGATCTTTTTGTTACTTTTGGTGACGGTCAAAAAATGTCCGTCATCATTGATCACTAAAAACCGTCACTGTAAGTGTATATAGTGATGGTCCTTTATGGTCCGTCACCAAAGAAATTTTCAATGACACTTTTGGTGAGGGTCGTTAAAGGCCCATCACTAATTCTCTCTTTGGTGACACTTCTAGTGACGAACTTTTAATGACCCTCACCAATGCTCTTTTTGTTACTTTTGGTGACGGTCAAAAAATGCCCGTCGTCATTGATCATTCCAATGAGTTTTTGATGACGCTATGTGCCTGTTAATATATTTTTTTGTCAAAATTTAACGATTTAATACCATTATTGTGGAGTATTTTTTATAATATTTCCAAAGCCATATTGGTTAGGGTCAGTCAATTTTTTAGAAGTAATTAGTGTGTATCATTTCCCTCAAGTAATAACTAGTCGAATAGAGATTTCCTATCATGAGTCAACACATGATTCACATATATTAAGTTTATTATCTAGCGAATTCCCTTTAGATAAAGTTCCACTATTGTGTGTAGGAAATATATTATTTAATACATAATCAAGCTTTTACAATTCTATCAATGAGAAAAACCTAACGATCCTCACCAATCTAGGCACGCCTTAAATTAATGCTTTGGCACACAATAACATTTCTTAGCACTCCACATGTATTGGAACATATTTGTACCTAGAACATCTTGTGATGACACTTACGCCCAAGCACATGGTGGCATGCGCTAGCACAACATCGAACTCTCCTAACATGTGTTGGCATGCTACATATAGTCCCTAGCATGCCCTGTAACACCTTGGTTGAATGCATTGACATACATTAGCACTTGGCACACAATGCCACTTGGCATGTATTGGGACCTATTATTAGTGTGCCTAGTATGCCCCTTTTGAAAAAGATAAAGTCCTGACTTATTAACCCTCTTATTGGTTCTTCCTTTTGTTGCCTTGACATATATTGATATACCCTGGCACCCTACACCACATCCTTAGCACCTAGCATGTATTGGCATATCTTGGCACTATTAATTGGCACATGATATAATTAGCACACCCTGGAACTCCCAAGCACACTTTGGGAATTCTTGACATGCCTTAATATTCCCTAGCATGCCTTACCAATGCTTAGCATACCTTGTCAGTCCCTCCTTGGCATGACAACTAACACTCATTAACACTAGTCTCTGGCACGCGTTCCTCATATTCATTAACTTTCATGAATTTTTACTTAGTGCTACCTTAATGTTTTTTCCTAGTAATCCTTAACACTCATTAACATGCATTATCACTCTCCAGCACACCTTAGCACTCTTCAACATTCCCTTCCACTTCATAACATGCATAACACTAGTCCCTAACACATATTGGCGCTTGGCATGTGTTGGCACTTGGAAAGTCTTAGCATGTATGGAATACGTTGAGATGCCTTGGTATGATTTGGCATGGTTTAATATTAAATTTATTTGTGATTATCAGTTGTTGGAAATTAGATGAGAAGCAACAAAGGAATACTTGGCACTTAGAATGCACTAAGACTTTGCACTTGGCACCTATTGCTGCCTAGTGTTGGTGTGCCTAGCATGCCCCTCTTGGAAAAGGTAAATTGATGACTTATTAACCCTCGTATGTGTTCATTTCCTTGTAGTTGAACTTTTTTCTCCCTTTTGTTGTCTTGACATTCCCTGACACACATTGACACACCCTTGTACATCTTGGCATGCCTTATCACTTGGCACATATTAGCATGTTTGACATGTATTCCCACTATCTGGCACATCAAGGGGGTGAAGAGAGATGTAGTCCTAAAGTAGGTCGAGTATGAGGGCGAGTAAGGGTTGCTAAAGGGAGGTCATGATCATCCTCTAAGAGCAAGATCATCATGTGAGTGTTCAAAAGAATGTTGCATACCTTAAGGGTTGGTTTGCACTAGGAAGTAGGATAGCATATTGTTGGTTCTCTTCTGGCAGATCGAGCTTAAGAGAGGTTTCTCATGAGAATCTGGGCATGTGATTTCAATGGTGTCTTTGTGTGAAGGCCTTATCAAATTCTGAAATGCTGAAATTTGCAACAAGAAACAGTGAGATTGGAAACCAGAAAGGAAAAAAAAAAATGCACCCACACTGGTGAGGAATTTTGATGCACCAGGAGTGAGGAATGTGGGGCGTCTAATTTATTTTTCCCTTAAATAAATTGGACAATAAATTTTAATTTCATCTCATAACAACTTGTGTTAGTTAATTAAGTCATGATGACCGAGTTAGCTCAAGAAATTCAAGTACTTGAGGGTCTAAGATGAGGCATCTAGAGGGATTCTAATATTTTTGGGTCCAGTTGAAATTGATGCATTAGTGGGGTGCAAGTGTAATTAACTCAATTAAATGCGTTAAAATCATTTTAACTGGTTCTAACTAAGTTATGAGCTAGCGAGAGGTCCAGTGAATTAAATTAGATTTAATTCACAATGAGTGATCAATCATATAACTGATAATTTGCTATTAATAGTTGTATGCATGTCAGTTTCGAGGAATACCCAGTTGAGACAGAGGTTAAAGGGAACATAACTATCAATTGTATTCAGAGAAAATTTCCCATGTGAAATTATAAAGTCATTGGGATTCCATAATGGATTGTGCAATCAAGGAAGACTGATTTTCCTAATTAATGAGTTAATTCCCTAGGAATTGCATGAGCAAGGCAGGCTAAAGTAAGGATCAGAATTGGCTAAGTACTAGATCAAGTTTGCCTAGATCAATAGGAGACAATTGACAGAGTGTTGGAGAATCTCATGAGAGATTAAGCATTAATGTATTGTTTCATGATTCCTTGAGTTAATAGTACAGAGATAGAGGGGTTTTAAGTAGTTTCTTTCCCCAAATACATCATGTTGTTGTGCGATTGATAATTTATTTCTCTTACTTATATGTGATTGTGTGACCGTGTTTTGTTTCCGCAAATTGTAGGAAGGATTCAATATCTTGTTTTAGTAGATTACAAGATTAGATTGAATCTCGTTGGTTAGATTTTCTACATGGTATCAGAGCAGGAATTTTTTGGGCAGCGAGTTTGCATAGAATATTTGAATATTTTGGTGTAAAAATTTCAAAAGCAAATAGAATATTTGGATTCCTTGCGAAAATCTACCGAAATAGAAAAAAAAAATTGGTTGAATCGAAGCTCAGATGAGGGAGATATCATCGATTTAAAATCAACTCTTTTTTAGAAACTTTTTGTAATGTCGGGACAATTACATTGTGCGCGAGTCAAGAACCTATATGTAATTGAGGTACCAGATGCATGCAAAGCTTTGAGGAGAAAGGCAGAAGTTAGAGACTTGGTGGTTTAAAGGGAGCATAAATACCTCTCAACGTGAATCTTCATGAGAAGCATTCTCAAAAGGTTGTGGAGTAGCTACCACAATTGGAGAAGCAGAGAGGAGACTGAGTGGAAGCATCCACTCAAGCAGAGACCTCCATGAGGGGGAAATTTCGAGCCAGATGGGAAGAGGGAGTAGCCATACCTCAAGGTGTAAGATGGTGGGGTGATGTGTAGACATAATCCCAAGATAAGAAATTTGGGCAAGGTCCATTGAGATGACATGTCTCATGGATCGAACCTGGCTACGAGGAGCCACAGTACAATAGTAGTAGGAAGGATCAGTTAGATTGATGTAGTCAGATGTCAGCAAGACAGAAATCAGTCATAGATGTAAAATATTGGATCAAAATTAGAGTTAGCAATAGTTCAAAGGGCATGGATGCAGATGTCAGCAGCAGCGCAGAGAATCTAGTATTAGACAGATACAGTAGCTAGCAGTGCCAGTCAGAAGACTCTGATGATAGATGCATTATACTGAGTAAGTTGTTTGGAGGCTATTCATTTTCAAGATTTGCAGGTGCAAACAACACTAGAGAAGTGTAGCATGCAGAACATTCCAAAGGTACCAGATGGGGATAGATTGAATTCCTTTCTTGTTGAGAGGGAGTATTGAAATTTGCAACAAGAAACAGTGAAATTGGAAACTAGAAAGGAAAAAAAAAATGTACCCACACTAGCGAGGAATTTTGATGTACCAGGAGTGAGGAATGTGAGGCATCTAATTTATTTTTCCCTTAAATAATTTGGACAATAAATTGTAATTTCGTCTCATAACAACTTGTGTCAGTTAACTAAGTCATGATGATTGAGTTAGCTCAAGAAATTTGATTTAAGGTGATTGAGGTGGATATTGGTGGCCACCCGCCTATTGCACTTGGGCCCTCGCCATTGTCTCTTTCAATTTTTCAGTTTCCTTAATTGTAGCACAATTTACTATTTTTGTCAGTTTTTCGGGTCTTGAACTTCCGGAGGCCATTTTGAGGCCCCAAACGACATTTTTTGGGCAAGAAAGGTTTAGCGCTTTCATAGAAATCACATTAGCAGTTGTAGTCCTCGGAGAGATCTTTCTAACGAGGTATCATGTGCGTCAAACGAAGATCATATGACCAAGTTACGACCCCGGAAAGTTGGCTGCCCAACTAACCCCAACGAGGCCCATAAACTCTTGGTGTTACATCTCCTCGGGTTAGGGTTTTGGTTGGTTAGGATTTTATCTTATTTTTAAATAATAAAAAAGACCCTTCATCCTTATTGTAACACAGTTCAGAGGAACATAACTATTAGTTGTATTTATAGAAAATTTCCCGTGTGCAATTATAACGTCATTGGGATGCCATGATGGATTGTGCAATCAAGGAAGGTTGATTTTCCTAATTAATATGGAGATAATTCCATAGGAATTGCGTGAGCAAGGCAGGCTGAGAATTGGCTAAGTATTAGACCGATTTTTCCTAAATCAGCAGGAGACAATTGGCAAAGTGTTGGAGAATCTCAAGAGAGATTAAGCATTGTATTGTTTCATGATTCCTTGACTTAATACAAAATAGAGATAGAGGGTTTTGAGAAGTTACTTCCCCAGATACATCTTGTGTTGTGCGATTGATAACTTGTTTCTCTTACTTATATGTGATTGTGCGATCGTGTGTTGTTGCCACAAATTGTAGGAAGGATTCAATATCTTGTTTTAGTACATTACAAGATCAGATTGAATCTTGTTGGTTAGATTTTCTACATGAAATAGAAGAGAGGGTTGATACCATCTTGCCTTGTGGTGGTTAGTAGGCCACAAGGTCTGTGATAAAGACCAACATAAATGGAGGAGGGCTTGCACTGTAATTTAGAGCCATAACAGAAGTCGACACAGGCGTAATATTGATTGATTTAACCCTAGTTTGAGGGTCGAAAATGAGATCTGAAGTTCATGTCAAGATTCAGTCAAAGAAATGCCCAGAATCTATGGATCCATATGAGCTAGGTCGAGTCTCTTATGGAGGAAAGAGTCATGTTTTTTCTATGTGTGGATAGGATTTGTTCTACAACAATTATAAGTACATAAGTATAATGCCCTAGTTAGGACAGT
Organism: Pinus albicaulis; assembly: GCA_034641835.2. Lineage (NCBI taxonomy): Eukaryota > Viridiplantae > Streptophyta > Pinopsida > Pinales > Pinaceae > Pinus > Pinus albicaulis. Next base: position 512,592,950 of record CM076571.1, read on the forward strand.
TTCCTAGCATGTTTAGTTCATAAGGTATGCCCTTAAGACTATGACAGATTTACATAGAAGAAGACGGGTTATCTTTTACTCTTAAAATGTGGGAACAAAAGATTATAACTTAACGGGGAGGTAGCACCTTCATTAAGAACTGATTATTTTATTAAACCTATCATTAAGGAGTGGAAAGATGGAACCTTAAAAAGTTTTCTTTAGATGTTTCTTCCCACGTCAGTCTTGTTGTCGAGTATGAACTTCATCCATGCTTTTTGTTGAAGTTTTATCAAATTTTATCTCTTTATGATCATGTTTTATCCATGTCGGTTGACATCAGAACAATTTTTAGCATGCAAGTAAACTTTGACAAAGCAACCCCTGAGTCATCTTGAAGTCAAAGTATTTATGCATATACATCAAAAAATGTTACGACATGCTAGTGAAAAGTTGGAAACTACTAATTAACTATTGTCTGTTTTCTTTTCGTTTCTTTTTTTAATCACGAGAATCGATAATTAACTACTGTCATTTTTTTGTTTGTTTGTTTTCAGTATTAGGAGAATTTCTTTCTTTTTCCTTTATTTTTTATTTTTTGGGTATTAGGAGAATTCCTAAACTTACTTCCTGTCTCTGAGGAGGCCCAGGGTCATGTCTGAGGGACTGACCCTATACTCCTAAACCTAATGCATTATGCAACTGCCCACAGACACACCGGGTGTGTTAACTGAGTTTCAAACCTAGGTGGGGCCTCAATATTGCTCAGCAAAAACTTTCTTCCTTGGACTAATCTGGGGGAGGTCTAGGATCAACCTTTGTGGCTGCCTTATAACACCAAGAGTATATCCAACAACTTGTAAGCCAGATATAAGCCAGATATACCAGATATTATGATTTAGCAAGAGCCTTATAACACTAAGAGTATATCCAGCAACCTGTAAGCCAGATATAAGCTAGATATACCAGATCTTATGATTTAGCAAGAGCGGAGACTCTAGGAAATGGGGAGTCTATTCCTTGAGGCGAGATCATAGTAGGCCATATACTCAA
>CM076571.1:512594081-512777307 GCA_034641835.2 Pinus albicaulis
CCTTTGAATTCTGTACTTGGTGTTTTTAAAAAAATTTCTGAAATTTCCGTCGAAATTCTTTAACCTGATGATCACACAGATCCTCTGATACCAATGGAGTGTAAAAACTCTGGTAAACTTGATAAATATATATTATTAATGATGATAGATAAGAGATGATTACAATGAGGGATCGCCTAGGCTTTAAATATAGCCTCAAGGTGTCCCTTGGCGAAGAGGCATGATCTTTGATCATGCCCTTCCACATTAATAACCTAAGATAACTAAATCTAATTAATAACTAATAAAATATACATAACACAATCTACTCAAGCATTGGGGCCAAATGGTCATGTGCAAGCCCTCCCCTGCCATCAAGGATAACCATCATCATATAGGCTCTAAAACAAGCAACTCCCATCAAACAGTGTCAAGGCCAACCCGAGGGTGTCCTTGGTCAACCTAGGCACATCATCAATATCTCTAACACCAACCTTCTTGGGCTTAGCATTTCAACATCTAGAGGTACCTTTGAGTGTCAAGCACCATCTAGAATCATCAAGCATCCCAACGCTCTACTCTGAATTTGAAACAACATTGCATCAACAAGGTCAATCTTCCCTCTGGAATGGGTAAAATGGCCTATGGAATGTTGTTGAGATGGAGAGTAATCATGTCTTCATAGGCCTCTATTGCTATGACAACATCACTTGATAAAACCTTACTCAAAATCAAGTGAAATCACCAATCATTAGGGACAATAACCATAAATGCATCATAGTGGGCCATACCTAATGCAAATGGCATACTAATTCTACACAAAAAGCTCACCTTCAAATTTCTAACTAGATCAAGTCCTATAAACAAGTTGCCTCCTTATGTTAGGGATGGTTAGATGGATAACCCTATAATGCACTTTTTACTTCATTATAATTCACTTTGATTTGGGTGCATAGTTCCATTACCCCTTTAAGGATGAGAAAGTTTATTCCTCATCAAGGTCAGGACAATACAAAAGTTACTTTTATAGATGAAGCATCAAGTGCTTGAAGAACTAGATGATGGATAATAAGGGGGGTAGAGCTCATGCTAGGTTTTTCCCTACGTGCTAAATGTTAAATTTTCTACAATATGAACAATATAAACCAATTTTCTAATATGATAATTACTACCTAATGATCTTTAACAATTTATATTTATCCCATTGATATCATTGAGCAAGTATACACAGAAAAACTCAATAGTAATGCAACGAAAACAGTAAGATCATAAAGAGACAACCACACACAATAGGGACAACAAATTTTTCACTGGGAAACCCAAACTTGGGAGAAAACCTAGCAACTCTTCTTCTAGGAGAAATTTTCTTCAACAAGGTTTACAATTCTAAATTGTCTAGAAATTTATGCCAAAAACCAAATCCAAACTTCGGTCAATTCGTCCTCTATTTGCTCTTTGTTGATTTCTGGTAGCATCGGATGTGCTTTAAGTCTCATATTTTGCAGGGAGGCTTACGCACATGTATTCCAAAGAACCCAGAAAGCATTTTGGGAAATTCCACAGGGATTGTGTTTTATGAAAATAATTAATTATTTTTAATGGGACCCTAAGTCTAAACTTAGGAAATTAAAATAATTAAACGATATTAATTAAAAGAGGGTGTGAATCTTGTAGAAAAGACATAGATCAAGTCAAGTTAATCTTAGTTGTTGATTAACGATTTAATCTTGGTCGTTGAAGTCTCAACGAGAAGATTATAAGGACTTCATGGGGCATTTAGAAAACACACCGAAACACCAACAGAGTCTAGAAATCGAAATTCTTTAGTTAGCAATGCTCAGGAAGAAGATCGATCGAGTTGATTCTTGCAGAGGTTGATTCTTGCAGAGAGAGGCAAAGATAGTTTCTGGTTGGAAGGTCTCTTCCTAGGCCGGGAATATGCAACAAAAAAGGTAGAGGGCAATACGCAGAAGAGGCAGTGTAGCAACTAGGCAGAGGTAGCACAGTGCCACGCAGAGGCAGTGTTGCAGCCTTGAGGAGATCCGAGATTCAGCTGAGGATCAGTCAAATCTAGTGCCAGAGTGTCGAGGTGTGAGACCGAAGGGGCCAAAGATCAGTATCCAGCCAGCAGAAGAGCCAACAAGCAGAGGTGACGCAATCCCCACGCAGAGTGATGCAGAATTGCATAGAGGCTACGCAAAGGCAGCGTAGGGCTCATCAACTCAATGTTTGGTCAGTTAGGATTTCCAGTGTCAGTGTGATGTAAACCTCACTAAGCTCTTTGTCAGTCAGATTCTCTACGTGGATGGCCAGTAATGCATCCTAGATTGTATTCAAAATTACTGCATAATAATACAAACCCTCAGCTGCGGCACCGTTTTTCCCGCATTGGGTTTTTCCGAGGACTTAGTCCAAAAATAACGGTGTCATGTGTCTATTGTTTATTTTTGCTCAGATCTTGTTTCCGCACTTATTTTTTCCGCAGTTTAATTTTGTGAAGGTTGTATTGTATGGGTTTCAATATTTACCGTAGAACACAATAAATCATTTGTTCAAGGAATTAACAAATAGAAGAATTCTTATCAGTTGCTGCAATAGGATTCCGGTGTAGGAATTTTCACATGGTATCAGAGCTTGTTTAGCAGTGCAGGAAGAGCAAGAGAGCAGACTAGAAGGATCCAGCATTGAAGAAGAAGCAGGAGATCAAAGAGTTGCGTAAGCAGCAGATCGTTTTCCCCAGTGATTGCGCAGTCCAAGCCAAGAGGGCTAGATCTGCAAGGAAATCTCTCCCTGAGTGAGCCGACAAAGAGGTAGGATTTTCCAATTTGCAGTTTGTCAGAGGCAGAGGGAGCAGTGCAGCAGATTCAACGCAGATCAGCAGCTGGTGGGACACAGTTTTTCTTGTAGCAGCAGTTGTTGGTGCAGAAAGTGTCAAAGGAGAGAAGAAAAAGACACATTTGGGGGATTTCTGACCTCAGAGTGTTTCTTTCCCAAGAAACTCTGATTTCCCATGCAGAAGCAGCGAGATCGTGATTATTTGGTTTGCTCCAACAGGGAGTGTGTAGAGCCAGCTGCACAGAGGGTCAGAGACAGCAGATCGACATCTGATTGAGTGAGATGGCAGCCAATGGGTTGCATGACCAGGATCAGTTGGAGGGTGCCTCCAACTACGTAATCTGGAAGGCAAGGATCTCCTTCCTTCTGGATGAGCATGAGCTCAAGGCCTTCATCGATAGTGCAGTAGCTGAACCAATTTTACAAAGCCTCCACTCAGTTTTACAAAAATTTTACAGAGCCTCCATTCAGTTTTGTACTCCTTGTGTAATTGCAACAGATTGTACAGCTTGAGCAAATCCTTGGTTTATTTATGTGTTTAACTTTTCACTGGGTTGTGTTTAACTTTTCATTGGTCTGCTTAGATTGGTTTCAACTTTCTATCGATCACTCCTCATCACACATATATGATATAAGCAATCATCTGTTTATACGCTAAGGGAATAACACTCAACTACCATAAGTGCTGTCTTACAGACTACAGTGCACAGCATTATTGTTTTGCTTATTACTTACTGTTCTGCAAACTACGCACATGTTTACTGTTTTTAGTAAACACTTTTCATACTCTATTGTCAATTGTATTTTTTACTGTGCAATTGTTCCCTCACATTATTTACTAAACCATTTCCACACTTCGCTGTGAAAGCCTTCAGGATTCTGCTCAGCACACTGTGCAATCCTTTGTTGTGCTTTGGCATGGCAGCCAATTTATGATTTGTCATAGAATGTAACTACTATGTCATGCAAACTGTTGAGCCTCCTCACATTTTTTGGTAGCTTTGGACGACTGCATGATTTGAGACCTCTAGCAGCCATATCAATTGGAACTTCAAATGTAGTTCCAATGGTTACAGATACAGCACATGTTTATCATTCTGCAGGCTTGCTGGTGCATATCCATTTTCAACATTTGCCCATAGCACTAGGATCACGGTTAAAGGGCATGTAACCCTACAGAGATTTAACTAACAAAATTGTTGCCAGAACTAAGAATAACTAGAGGAATCCCGCTTGGTACATTTATCCCTAATTCTATTGGTTAGATCTGCAAATAACAGGGTATACTAAAAGATAAATTTTGGATAATGACCAGATAAGATAAACACTTCTGACAAAAAACATAGTGATGACTATTAGAGAAATAGTTGCAATAAAGTGACAATCTACAGAACATTCCATCATTCAGATATTTTCAACGGCCCTCAGTATGAGCTGGCTGGTTCATGGTTAACGTTATTTGCTCCTCAAGCATATGGTATGACTTATAAGCTAGATGCAGAAAGATTGCTTGTTCAATACCTTGGATTCAGAATAATTACACAAAAAACACAAACATAGGTGCCTTATTTTATGTGCAGAATCCAAATGTTTTCCACGATTGGGGAGTTAGGAATCTGGCCTCAGTATTTTTGGGGAGAATGATTTCCATCGTTAAATTGAAAGAAATATGATATTTCATGCTCAAAACAGACAATTTTCTTTTAAAAAAATAGTTCATTGCAATTATTGTTTGCAGTAATTCACCTTCTATAGACAGAAAATTGCTTCTATTGTGAACATTAAATTCTAGTACTCAACAGAGTCACAGACCAAGTTATCCAACACAGGCTCATGAGTATAAGTTATAACTGTTCTCACTCTGTAGATGTCTTTGCTAAAAGGCAATGAGGTCAAATGCTTTTCACCGGCTATACAGACTCATCACAAGCAAGCTTGAAGATGGTAGTGAGAAGATTGAAATGTAAGGAGATGAATGCTGACTTCTGCAATTTAGCACTTAATCTAAGAGCATCCAAGATGTAAAACACAAAATAGCATCCATTTAAGCTGAGAGTTCTTGCCTTATCCATCCATGTCTATTAGATCACTTTATTTCACAATGCCCTATGGTAACATGAACGGATGTAGATGAAGACCTGGAGAGAGCTTAAACTATATGACAGATGAAAAGCACATGGTGCCCAAGATAAAATTGAATCGTTTGACAAATTCACGATTGGTGACCTGATAGATGATTACGAGTTCCATGTGTAGGTTACCCACATCTCCTTCTTCAATGCTAAATTATAACACACATAAAATAATGACATAATAACAAGCGCGGGAAAACAAAAGGAATAATTCAAAGTTCGCAAAAGAACAAGCTTATCGAAGCTTAAAATCGATCAATCCATATCAAATATGATTAGGAGATATATCTTTTTTAGAAAGTTGCTTCAAGAAACAAGCAAGGTGCCAAGTGTGAAGGCCGTTTACTCTGCCTATTTCTCCTGGGACCTGCACCCTGTCTCATGCCATTCAAATGGGGCAGACCACAGTGAGAGTGGAACCCTGGTCGATGGTCTAATAATTCATCAACTTTGCCAAAGAACCAAGGCTCCATGGGCTTCAATGCAGTTTTGAAACGTGAACTGTTGTTTACTTCAACCCTATGAACTGCAATTCTCAAATCTAAAATTGATTACTGGATTTGGGTGCGATTTATACTTAGAATAACAGAATTCATTCTCGTCTATTGCCACTTAGAATAACACAATTAATTCTCGTCCATTGCCCTTAATTACTAATTTGCAAATCACATAGCAGTTACAAAATAGAATATTTCGAACAGGCATCTTAGTAATTGGTACTTGACATGGGGAAGAAGACATCTATGAAGCATGCCTTCTTCTTATCATATTCTTCCAAATAAAACGTTCTAGATACCTATACAAACCTAAATGCATGGCAAAACTACCCAAGGAAGACAGTTGTTAATGTAGGATGATATCCCAATATAGGAATGTGAATGTTTGCTGCAGTAAAATATAGTATTGTAGACATCACATAGATAACAATCACAATCCAAAGAGAGCTTACAAGGAATGACGGAGGATTTTAGTAGCGAAATTGTTAGTGATGTTAGTAAGGGAATGTGAAGGAGGATGTGATCACATCAACTATTGAAAAATCAATAGAGTACAAAACAAACATAAACAGATGGAAAGAAAAAAGACTTTCTGCACCACCAAGAACATGTCCAGATTCCAGAACATAAAATCAAATACCACTGGAGGATGCAGAATTTGAATGAAAAAATTGCAAGGTAAAGGAAAATTTTCACCAGGGCTATACTAACCTGAACCTAATTTGAATGAAAAAATTGCAAGGAAAGTTTTCACCACGGCTATACTAGCCTGAACCTTCCATCACTGAAAACTTTAAGAAGAAATAATAGAATATTCAGATTCTACACCAGTGCAAAAGAATACATATAAAACCTACCAAAGCATGCATGCAATGTAAGTGCATGTGAACACGCATATATATATATATATATATATATATATATATATATATATATATATATATATGCTTTGAAAAAATAAGCCAAAGAATTGTAACTGTGCCATCATTCCAAGTAGAACTATATGAAAACTATGGATTCTATTCTACATGTTTTTTCTTCCAGTCTGCTTTTAAATACATCATCCGCTCTAATGGGTGCCTACTACAAGAATTTGTATACATGTGTGTATGTATTTGCGCATAAATATATACATTGTGTGCATGCTTTGGTAGGATTTACATGTATTCTCTTGCATTGTCGTAAAATATCCTATAATCTCTGCGCTTTAATCTTTGGTTGACTCAAGGTTTGAGGCATTTTAATTGTATAATGAGTTAAGTGTTCACTCGAAAAACGTCGGTCTTAAAAAAACGTTCTCTACCCAGTTTAAACCAAGATACTCTATGACAAGATGTCCAGCTGCAAAGCCTCCAGTCCACTACTGTATAAATTATTGCAGTATACACCCATCGTGATGAATTCAAAACCGAAATGGAAGAAAAACTGTGTCAGATTGAAGCCGCAATTTTAAAATAATTCTACTCAGATTAATGGCATAGTCACAATCCATATGATTTAAAAATGCCTCTGACTATGCCATCAATCTGAGCATCCAGAATCAAGTAACAGATCAATAATGAAATTCTTGCATATGTAATCTCCACGCATATAAATTCATATATAAGAAAATTATAGAGAGGAAGAAATGACACTTACAGCACAGGTCTTTGCATTCTGGCCAAGGTCTCCTGCTTCTCTAGAGGATGCTGGTCTAGAGACACAGTAGCAGATAAAATCAAGCAAGGCCTTGGAATCTTCTATATGCAATCAAATTCTGACACATTCACAAGCAAACACCCAGAGCACACCCCCTTCTTATACCCACCCTGAAAATCTGCAAAGCAATTAAAGAGAAAAAAGCCGTGGATGGACAGACAGCTGGGTACCCACTTGGAAATTCTTTCTTACTTGTCTATGTGAAGTTTCCTTTGTCCTCCTCTTGTACTTTCTGAAGCAACCCACGTCGAATTTGTCTGTTGCTTGACGAATCCATATCGAATTTGCAACCTTCGGAACAAATCTATATCTCTGGCTACATACATATGCCAAAATTGGGAAATTTTCGGCACACCCACATCGGATTTGTCAACTTTTGGGGGCACCCACATGGAAATTGATGGCTTTGGACAGACCCACATACGAGGGTCTGCCCTCGGGGCTCGGTTGTGTTGTAAGGTGTCGTTTGGACACCCTCATGATTACACCCTGTTTCGGTCTTCGCACGATTCCTCTATTTGAGGTCTTTGATTCTAAGGCCTGCCAGAGATAGCTGCCCTCCAACCTTGTGTTCATTTTTTATTCAACTCAGTCTGCAGTTTTGTGATGGTACAGATGGTACAATAGGATATTATCTTCTTCACCTTATTTTAAATCTTACAAATCTTATGCGCAATCTTTAACCTATTATGTAAGGCAGATAGAGTAGGTTTCACAATGGGATTTCATCTTATTTCAAATTTCATATTTCATAGGAAATCTTTAACCTATTATGTAAGGTTCATGAAGTAAGCTCCTCACTTTCATGGAGTATTAATTTTTGTTAACTCATAACATATTTAATTTAAAGACTATTAAATAGATTTAGAAAACAAAATTCAATAACATGTATAATTTTTTACTAAATTCAACTTTAAGGGACAAAATTCAATTAGTTATACCCACCAAATTCTTAAACTTTTACTAAATTTAATTTATAGACTTGAACAAAAAAACTAATAAGTTATACCCACCAAATTCAATTTATAAATCTAAAAAAACAAAATTCAATAACATAGGTAAACTTATACCAAATCAATCAATAACTTTGAAAAAAAAATACTGGATAAGTTTTATCTATCAAATTCAATCCATAAACTTAGAAAACATGTTATTCTTCTACCAAATCAATCTATAGACTTCAAAAAAATACTCAATAAGCTCTATTCACCAAATTCAATCCATAAACTTAAAAAACATAATAAAATGTGTAAACTTCTACCAAATTCAATACATAAACCTATAAAACATAATAACATGTGTAAACTTCTACCAAATTCAATCCATAAACCTAGAAAAAAAACTCAATCCACCCTGTCTCGAAGCTATATAAAGTTCTACCCAATTCAATTCATAGCCTTGGGTCTTAATTTAAGAATAAACTATAGGTGAAGTCTTGCTAAATTAAATTTATAAACCTGGGGTGGTTTGAATGATGTTTTAGACTTCAAGTTAGTAATTTTTTTTTTCCCCACAAAACAATGCACTTTTAAAGGTTTAATTTAGTTGGACTTAAACTAAAAAAGCAATACCTTTTTAAAGCTTTAAATGTTTAACTTAGTGGTGCTTGAAAGTTAGTTAATTAAGAGAGTATAAATTAATTAAAATTTAGTTTTTAGGAGATTTTGGTATTTTGTGTTGTTTTAGTCATGGAAATATACTTTACCATAGTGTAACGGTCATTTTCCTTAGGAGCCAAATTCTTTGTTTTAAATAGGTATAGAATATAAATTGTAAGAGACTGTTTTCAATACTTAGAGTTAAATAGTTATAGAATATAAATTGTAATTCTAAGATAGTTTGGAAGACTTATAAATGGAATAGGTATAGAATAGGTTATATCATTTTTAGTTTAGTGGAAACAAGAATATGAGTTTATGTGTCTCAATTTTTATTTTTGTTTTAATGTACTCAAAACATAAATTTATAATAAAATAATATATATTTTTTGAAATATAAATGAGATTATTAAAATATTAAAACTAATTAATTTTTTTATTTTTAAATTTATATATATAAAAAGAAATTTGATTTATTTTAATTAAGAAAATGTTGATTTTTTTTATGATTTAACAAAATAATTTCTTTTAGGTGATATTAATAGGGAGCGATTTTTTGGACTATGCTTGGGATCTAGACCTATTATCTAATAATCTAGCAAAAGCATATGCTTTCCTACAGGGATTTTTCTTATTGGCATTGAGAGACTCTAAGTTGACCATTCAATATATTGCTACTAACTATATTCCACTGGACAATAAACTACTCTATGTGATTAAGAAAATTAGAAGTCTACAAGTCTATTTCTCCTATTCAAATTTCTTTCATAATCTGGGTGTAATAATTAAGATATAGATGTCATGTCTAATAAAAGAACCTTGTTAACACTTGGAGAAATAATTATTAATAAGAAGGGCACTTTTTGCCCCATCCCATAACATTCACCTATGCAATTTTTTATTTCAAACATATTGGATGGTAATTGATTTATGTCTTGCAAAAATCAAGTTGCTTTCTTGAAAATAGACAACAATATGGAGCAATGCCCAAGATCATTTGATGCTTTCTTATGAAATTTTAATTATATGAAGCATAAGGTTTTTAAATTTTTGGGAGTATACTAGGAAGTGTTCACTTTCCAAAATTTAAGTTTAGTGGTCATTATAATTGGTAGAATAAATATCTTGTTAGGGTGGAAGTTATTATATGTGTATTATATAAGCTAGCCAACAATTTGCATAATTATGTTTGATGTACTTGCTACCAACCACATATTTTTATAATACAAACTATATTGTCATTAAAAAAACAAAAAACAAAACAATTTAATTCCCTCATCGTTATAATATTTACATAATATAAAAAATAATTTAATTTCCTCATCTTTATACTATTTACATAATATAAAAATTGTAGTCTAACTAATATATGAATGGCCCTAAAACTTTTTCTGGTTCAGAACCATAAATTTAAGTTGTTTAGTCTACAAAGTTTGAGTGTTTTGGGGTTTTTCAAGGGTATTGAATCCATGTATACATTTAAAAGTACATTTTAAATGAGAAGAAATCACAATCTTGTTAAAAATTGTATTATTAAATTTCAGCAAAAAACCCATGGAGTTGTCTTTAGTGCGACTTTTTGAAGTTTTAGGTGCCAGAATCCGGTGAAAAATTTGAGGTAAAATCTTGGTTTTTGTTATTCAAAAAACCAGCCTAGATCCATCTAACTCTGGATCTATCATGCGCCGAGAGGGATCAAATCTCTCGAGGTGCAAACCTATTTTTTGAGTGCAAAACTTGAGGAAAGGTTTGCACCTCGAGAGATTTGATCCCTCTCGGCGCATGATAGATCCAAAGTTAGATGGATCTAGGCTGGTTCCAGTCGGAGGCATCAACGTCACATTTTTCATATTATTAAAAATTTTGTATATTTTTGAGATGTAAGATGGATCTAGGTTGGTTTCAGTAGTGTGCTGCCAAGGAAAATCTATCAAAGATATGATTAATTTTATCAGTAATATGTAAATATATCAAATATTAATATAATCATTTTAAATATGCTAAATATTTCTGAGATTAACTTGGTCATTTTAATTTTAAATTTTCTTAGTTACCTGAGTTCGTTGAGATGATAATTATTGTTAATAACTATAATGATGAAAAATGATGAAATATTTTTTTTAAATGCAAAGTGACAATAATAGTGTTGAAAGATAGAAAATGTGAATAATAAGAATGTACTCATGTTACAATCAATCTCAAACTATTTTCTTAATGCATATTGTTAATCCAATCACTTTAATATTAATGTACCATCATATATCGAATTACATCAAATCATAAATCAACATATACATTGAAATCAATGCATTTAATGCAAGCAATCAAATAAGATTAGAAAATAACTTCTACATTGAAATCAATGCACCTAATGCAATCAATCAAATAAGATTAGAAACCAACATCTACACTGAAATCAATGAATTTACTCAAAGCAATCAAATAGGATTAGAAATTGCCATCTACATTGAAATCAATGCATTTAGTGCAAACAATCAAATAGTATTAGGAATAATCTACATTGAAATCAATGCATCTAGTGCAAGCAATCAAATATAATTATAAATCGACGTCTAAATTGAAATCAACACATCCAGTGCAAGCAATCAAATAGTACTAAGAATCATCACCTACACCGAAATCAATGCATCTAGTGCAAGTAATCATATATAATTAGAAATAAACATCTACACTAAAATCGATGCAACTAGTGCAAATAATCAAATAGGATTATAAATCACCATCTCTACTTAAATCAATCCATCTAGTGCAAGAAATATTCTTCCCTCTCTCCACCCTCCATCCATATCTATATCCCCTTCCATCTCTTTTTTTTTTGTCTCTATCTCACCCCCCTAAACACACACGCTCTCACACTCCATATATATCATTCTCTTTGTCGATCACCCTCTCTCCCCATCTCTCTCTTCTTCCCTCTCTTCCCCTTCTCTCCCTCTCCCCCACTAATATATCTCTTTCCTCCTTTTGTCCTCTCTCTCTCTCTCTCTCCATCTTCCTTATCACTCACTCTCTCTCTCTCTAGGAACCAACATCTACACTGAAATCAATGCATTTACTCAAAGAAATCAAATAGGATTAGAAATCGCCATCTACATTGAAATCAATGAATTTAGTGCAAACAATCAAATAGGATTAGAAATCATCTACATTGAAATTAAGTCATCTAGTACAGGTAATCAAATATAATTATAAATCGACATCTAAATTGAAATCAACACATTCAGTGCAAGCAATCAAATTGTATTAGAAATCACCACCTACACTGAAATCAATGCATCTAGTGCAAGTAATCAAATATCATTAGAAATAAATATCTACACTAAAATCGAGGCATCTAGTGCAAATAATCAAATAGGATTAGAAATCACCATCTCCACTTATATCAATCCATCTAGTGCGAGAAATATTCCTCCCTCTCTCCACTCTCCATCCATATCTCTATCCCCCTCCATCTATTCCTTTTTGTCTCTCTATCTCACCCCCCTAAACACATGCGCTCTCGTACTCCATATATATATCAATCTCTTTTTCAATCACCCCCTCTCCCCATCTCTCTCTTCTTCCCTCTCTTCACCTTCCATCTATATCTATATCTTCCCCTTCTCTCCCTCTCCCCCATTAATATCTCTCTTTCCTCCTTTTTTCCTCTCTCCCTCTATCTCCATCTTCCTTATCTCTCTCTCTCTCTCTCTCTCTCTCTCTCTCTCTCTCTCTAGAAACGAACATCTACACTAAAATCAATGCATTTACTCAAATAAATCAAATAGGATTAGAAATCGCCATCTACACTGAAATCAATGCATTTAGCGCAAACAATCAAATAGGATTAGAAATCATCTACATTGAAACCAATTCATTTGGTGCAAGTAATCAAATATAATTATAAATCGACATCTAAATTAAAATCAACAAATTCAGTGCAAGCAATCAAATTGTATTAGAAATCACCACCTACACTGAAATCAATGCATCTAGTGCAAGTAATCAAATATCATTAGAAATAAATATCTACACTAAAATCGATGCATATAGTGCAAATAATCAAATAGGATTATAAATCACCATCTCCACTTATATCAATCCATCTAGTGTGAGAAATATTCTTCCCTTTATCCACCCTCCATACATATCTATATCCCCCTCCATCTCTTCTTTTCTGTCTCTTTATCTCACCCCCATAAACACACACACACTCTTGCAATCCATATATATCAATCTCTTTGTCAATCCCCTCCTCTCCCCATCTCTCTCTTCTTCCCTCTCTTCACCTTCCATCTATATCTCTATCTTCCCCCTCTCTCCCTCTCTCTCCATCTTTCTTATCACTCACTCACTCTCTCTCTCTCTCCACCTTTCTCTCTCTATTTCTTTGTTCTTACCTCTCTCCCCTTCCCCCTCCAAGTCCATCTCTCTTCCCCTCCCTCTCTCCACTCTCTCACATCCTCTCTCTTCCTTCCTCTCTTTCCCTTTCTCTCCCATCTCTCTCTCCCTCTCTCTCTCTCTTCACCCACCAACTATGTTACTATATCCCTTCCTCTCTCCTTATATCTCCTTCTCCCCCCTTATCTCCATCTCTCCTTATTTGTCTCTTTATCTCAGCCCCAAACATACACGCTCTCTCTTTGTCTCTCCCTTGTCACTCCTTCTCTCTCTCCACTTCTCACTCTCTATATTTCTTATTTCCTACATCTCTCCCCCTCTAACTCCATCTCTCTTATCGATCCCTCTCTCCTCCTCTCCCTCAAGTCCTTTGTCTCGTCCTTCCTCTCTCTCTCTCTCCCCTAAATCCCTCTCTCTCTCTCTCTCTCTCTCTCTCTCTCTCTCTCTCTCTCTCCAATACTCTCTCTTCCCCCATCACTCTCCTCCTCTCTCTCATCATTCCTCTCTCCCCCTTTCTCTCTCTCTTTTCCCTCCAATCCTCTCTCTTCCCCCATATATATCTCTCTCTCTCTCTCTCTAATCCTCTCTCTTCCCCCATCCCTTTCTTTCTCTCTCTCTTTCCACCCCTCTCTCTCTCCAACTACATTACTATATCCCTCCCTCTCTCCTTCTCACTTCTTCTCTCCCCCCTTCTTTCCATACATTTTACTTTGTCTCTTTATCTCACCCCTAAACATACACACTCTCTCTCCATCTCTCCCTTATCACTCTCTCTCTCTATTTCTTCTTAGTTATGTAAATTAATGAACATAAATATTTGTAAATATAAAGGAGATTATGGAGTAAATATGAAAAGAGGTTTTATTTACTTACCATACCCCTTTTCTTTACTATGGTATTTGGCCCATAGGTTTGTTATATAATTAGATTTTTATTTATAATCCTATTTGATATATTGTTATTTATTTACCTTACTTCTTTATGCCTCTTTTATATTTATTTATTTACCATACCTCTTTATATCTATTTTATATTTATTTATTTATTTATCATACTTTTTTGTACCTCTTTTATATTTATTTATTTATCCATGGTATTTGGCCCATGGTATCTGGCCCATGGTATCAATATTATTTTGTCCCATGGTATTCCTCCCATAGGCTTCATCTAAATAAAACCTCTTTTTAAAGTTTTTTTAAATATAAAAAGGTTTATGGAATAAACATAAAAAGAATTTTTATTTATTTACCATACATCTAGTTTATATATGTTTTAATTTATTTACCATAGCTCTGGAGTAAGTATAAATTCATTTTACAAATATTTAATTAGAAGAAATATTAAAAGATTTTGGATTTTGATTGTTTGTGTTCAATTAACTCTTTTCCTTTGATTTAGGAAATGGTAATTACTTTAGTAAAGAGTAAATATGTTTAAAATTTTACTTAATTTGGAAATTCAATGTGGTAAATTTTTTTTTTAAAGGTAAATTTATGATCCATTCAAATTCACGTATATAATTTACTATCCATTCAAATTATATAAATAATACATAATTGTATTAGAAATTGATATATGTTCTAGCACAATGCGATTATTTTTTATTTTTATTTTTATTTTTTTCTAAATTTAAAACTTAAGCCGACATTTTGTATGAGGACGTGACCCACCTGACATTGGGGTCATACTGGGCTGTAGATGCGCCTCTCGGCGCAACTAGTTTTTTGACTCTATATATGGATTCAGCACCCTCAAAAACCTCTAGGGCACTTCGATTGTGCAAAGTTAGCAATCAAACTTCTCTTTTCAATAAATTCCTGCCAGAATTTAGAGAAATTACACCGTAAAAATTCACCATAAAAGCCTTTAAAAAGTCGCACTAAAGACTACACGAAAACCCATTTTATCTATTAATTAAACTAGTCCTATAAAAATTAAATAAATTTTATTAAGGAAAAAATAATAATAAATATTAAAAAATAATAGTTTAAATTTGTTAAATTTATAATTTATTTTAGTTGAAAATATAGTCTTTCCCCTATCCAGAGCCTTGCTACGACTAGGCTCTTGTTGTACAAGCACAAAATCAATAACATGGGAGACCATAGACTTCTTAAGCTAGCTTTAAATTCCAACCAAAACCACCTAAAGCTCAAATGAGGTTGGTTTAAAGATACCAGGGCTTGGTTAAACCATTGGGAGATCGACAAAAATGTTGCATTGCAAAATATTAACAACATTAAAGATATTGTTACTTCTAAGTTTAAAGAGAAAATGTGGTGTGAGAAAGATTTAGAGGCTAAAAGAAAATTAAGATATTATAAGGAGGTCATCAACCCTACTCTAGAAGATCAAAAGTATCTCTCTGTTTTAACTAGCTTAAAGAAAAAAATTAATATAGTCAGGATAAGAACGAACTCTCATGAGCTCCACAGTGAAACAGGTCGTTGGGCAGTTCCTAAAACACCATGGGTGGAAAGGCTCCGTCATCTTTGTGAGAATATGAACATTGAGGATGAAAATCACTTCCTCTTAGAGTGCCCTACATACACCCACATTAGATCTTAGTTTCATAATCTTTGTTGCAATACCAACCTTCCTAGCCTTTTAACACGTCAAAATTATAGTGAGCTCAGAACGCTTCTCTCCAAGCTCTTTAAGCATAAGAGTACAATTTTAAAACAAACTAAATAATTCGTTTTTTTAGGTCCAATAAACCAAAGTTTGGTCTCAGTAAACATTAACCATCATCATCATATATATATCAATGACAAATTTCATGTGATTTTCAATTGACTAAAATGTATAATGTTTTTAACTCATTAAAATGTATAATGTTTTTAACTCATTATAATATTTATTATGAATCTTGAAAACTCACTTTTATAATTTAAAAAAAAATAGAACAATAAAATTATATAATTATTTTTATTAAAATTAAAAATCATTTTATTAATAAATATACACAAATGCTAATGAAAGCATGCATTCAACATAGTTTCTTTTTGAGTGGACGGCAAATTCTGTGGAATTAGGCGGTAAAAGACAAAGGAATTTCAAATAACTGTATATGAAAATAATAATAATTAAATTATATATATCTTTTTGAGTGGATGGCAAATTCTTTGGAGTTAGGCGGTAAAAGACAAAGGAATTTCAAATAACTGTATATGAAAATAATAATAATTAAATTATATATATCTTTTGAGTGGATGGCAAATTCTTTGGAGTTGGGCGATAAAAGAGAAAGGAATTTTTTGAAATTTAATTATTATTATTTTCATATACAGCTATTTGAAATTCCTTTCTCTTTTACCGCCCAACTCCAAATAATTTGCCAGCCACTCAAAAAGATAAAACTACTGTGAATGCATCCTTTCATTGGCATTTGTGTATATGTTGTTCTTTTTAGACATTCATAACTAAAGTGCAAGGTAAAGAATATCTACACCATGTCCTTCCTCTCTTAATTGTGCTTTTCTTTTCTTTCTCTGCCATCCCAAAAAGAAGGGGAAGCTAAGGAATCTGTCTCCATCCTGTCCTCTGCTCTTGATGTACCGATTTCCAAGCATTTTGTTTCGTTACTTCATATGATTTACCAATTTCCAAGTATTTTGCTGGTTGCTTTATATGATTTTCCAACTTTTAAGTATTTTCTTCGGTTGCTTTACATACTTTGTTTTTACGAAATATATGTACATTGGTTCCCATGCCTTCTTTTTTCCCCTTTTACATAAAATGGAGAATACATGTTCTTCAATAATTTATGATATATTGATTGCTGTGCAAAGCATCTCCACTTTGATTTTTATTTCAATATTCAATTTGAATTATGATTTTACTTTAATGAGAAACTCAATTCATTATACTTGTGATTGTATTTTAATGAAAATTTAAATTTATTTTATTTTTTTCATAGATTTGGTAACAAGATATTAAACACACAAGTGGCTTTGTTCCAAAGAGCAAAAGACCATCCCATGACTTTGTTCTAAAGAAAAAAAATCATCCCATGAGCATTGCATTTGTACTAGTATAAATATTTTTATCAAACACAGATGTGACTTTGTTCCAAAGGAGCAAAAAAACCATCCCATGACTTTGTTCAAAACAGCAAAAAATCATCCCATGAACATGGCATTTGTACTAATATAAACATTTTTATCAAACATAGATGTGACTTTGTTCCAAAAGAGCAAAAAAACCATCCCATGACTTTGTTCAAAATAGCAAAAGATCATCCCATGAGCATTGCAATTGTATAGTATAAACATTTTTATCTTTATCTTATTTTATTTTACATTTGTGTGTAGTTAGATAATAATCATGTATATGTAATATTTTACATCACATATATTTATATGCATATTGGTTATATGTGTTTTAAAAAAAATTAAGTATGAAGTTATGTATATATTTTAAAAAGTTATAAATGTTTTTCTAGAATACCAAATATAAATTTATATAATATTTTTTATTAGAAATAAAAGTGAAGTGATATATATGTGTTAATTTTATTTATTAATAATTTAGCAAATTTTTTAAATCTCATAATTTTTTTATATGTGAGGATTTTTATTTTATTTTTAATATTTTTTTGTTGTCTTGAATTTATTTTTTTTAAGAGAGAGGAATGTGGTTTCATTCTCATAAAAAATAGTATTTTACATTTTATATGGTTAAACATTATATTTGTCAAAACATGTTTTAGTTTGTCATGATTTGCATAGTAAACAATATAATTATATGTTGAGGATTAATGGTGCACATCATTAACTGTAACTCAACTAACATGAGAAAACTTAGCATTCTTGTTAGTTTCTCAATCGGTAGAAAGTAGCTCAAATACATTATTTCCAACAAAATAGCATCTTAGCGTAATAAATCTACCAAGTATCTTGTTATGTGGACACATCCACTTAATGCATGTCATTCAATGACACCACCCTTCAGGCGTTCAAATTTATTCCACTTGGTAGGCATATTGACCCTTAGATTTGAGTACTAGAAGATTATCACCACCAACACCCATAGCCATTTAATGCTATGTAACTATGTGAGAGCATGTTTTCTTGCTCTGCGCATGATGAGGGTGTGATTATGACTATATTGAGCATTTAATCATATACCTCAAGCACCCTTTTGTTTAATTATGAGGTCAATGTTGTTGGATAAATACGTCAAGAGTTAAATATATTTATGTTAATACATCTACTTCACTGCTTCAAACAACATTATAGATTTATATTATGTGATCTTGTTCTTTTATTCATGATATTTTAATGAAAATTTAATGTATTTTAATGAAAATTTAATTTTTTTATTTTTTATTTTGCATAGGTAACAGGATATCAAACACACAAGTGACTTTGTTCCAAAGAGCAAAAAACTATCCCATGACTTTGTTCTAAAGAAAAAAAGATCATCCCATGAGCATTGCATTTGTACTAGTATAAACATTTTTATCAAACACAGATGTGACTTTGTTCCAAAGGAGCAAAAAAACCATCCCATGACTTTGTTCAAAACAGCAAAACATCATCCCGTGAGCAACCATCCCATGACTTTGTTCAAAAGAGCAAAAGATCATCCCATGAGCATTGCATTTGTACTAGTATAAACGTTTTTATCAAACACAGATGTGACTTTGTACCAAAAGAACAAAAAAAACCATCTCATGACTTTGTTCAAAAGAGCAAAAGATCATCCCATGAGAATTGCAATTGTATAGTATAAACATTTTTATCTTTATCTTCTTTTATTTTACATCTGTGTGTAGTCAGATAATAATCATGTATATGTAATATATTACATCACATATATTTATATGCATATTGGTTATATGTGTTTAAAAAAAAAATTAAGTATGAAGTTATGTATATATTTTAAAAAGTTATAAATGTTTTTCTAGAATACCAAATATAAATTTATATAATATTTTTTATTAGAAATGAAAGTGAAGTGATATATATGTGTTAATTTTATTTATTGATAATTTAGTAAATTTTTTAAATTTCATAATTTTTTTATATGTGAGGATTTTTATTTTATTTTTAATATTTTTTTGTTGTATTGAATTTCTTTTTTTTAAGAGAGATGAATGTGGTTTCATTCTCATAAAAAATAGTATTTTACATTTTATATGGTTAAACATTATATTTGTCAAAACATGTTTTAGTTCGTCATGATTTGCATAGTAAACAATATAATTATATGTTGAGGATTAATGGTGCACATCATTAACTGTAACTCAACTAACATGAGATAACTTAGCATTCTTGTTAGTGTCTCAATCAGTAGAAAGTAGCTCAAATACATTATTTCCAACAAAATAGCATCTTAGCGTAATAAATCTACCAAGTATCTTGTTATGTGGACACATCCACTTAATGCATGTCATTCAATGACACCACCCTTCAGGCATTCAAATTTATTCCACTTGGTGGGCATATTGACCCTTAGATTTGAGTTCTAGAAGATTATCGCCACCAACACCCATAGCCATTTAATGCTATGTAACTATGTGAGAGCATGTTTTCTTGCTCTGCGCATGATGAGGGTGTGATTATGACTATATTGAGCATTTAATCATATACCTCAAGCACCCTTTTGTTTAATTATGAGGTCAATGTTGTTGGATAAATACGTCAAGAGTTAAATATATTTATGTTAATACATCTACTTCACTGCTTCAAACAACATTATAGATTTATATTATGTGATCTTGTTCTTTTATTCATGATATTTTTTATTCTTATTATTTGATGCTTAATTCTTGATCGATAATGTAGAATATGTTAGTAATGCAATAGCAAAAACATTTGCATAAGCATTGGTTTGATTACATAATTAGATATTGGTTTTTTTCCAAATTGTGTCATCTTTAAGTCAACAAACTTTCTTTTATCTCAATTGATGTATGCCTCTAACTTCATGGCCAAATTGTGTCTTGTCTCAATTGATATATACCTCCATCTTCATGGCCAACCCATCAATGTTGTACATGAATATGATGAAGCAATAAATGGTTGAGTACACCTTGATATTATGCAAAGTTATCTCTCAAACACATAAATTCTCACAATTGCAACAAGAATGTGCTGTTTTTGTTAGCTTTTGAAGTTACTCTTAAAGCTTTTACAGCATGTGTGGGAGTGTTTCATGTGATATGGAGTGTATGGGGTAATGAGCAACTTTGGTTATACCTTAGTGGGCATACAAATTAGAGATAAATTACTCATCGATTGTTCTACCTTAACTAGATCTGCTCCTACCTATGTTCTACGCTAGAGTAACTAGAGTAGGATTCTTACATTCACATGATCCAAGTACACTTGGAAGGATCCAAGTCTTTGTATGCCTCATCCTTAGGCTAAGTCTATTTTCACAATCATAATCAAGCATCCATACTAAAGCTTCCAACCAACATTCTCCACCTTAATGACTTGGTACCTCTCAAATCTCAAGTCCCTTAAAATTAATTCTACTGAACTAAAATACTACCATGTCTGAATAACACCAACTATGACCACACCAACAATCCATTAATAATTTGTTGAACCTTCCTTGGGAAAGTGAATAATTCCCAAGATGAGTAACATGAATTGAGCCTACAACAATTCAAGAAAGGATATAGGTGATATAGGTGTTGCTTCATGAAAGGGTGAGTAATAAAAGGATGGTTGACAATGTGTTGGCCAACTAAAGATGTTCAACAAAATGATAATTAGTGAGGAGTTAGCCAACAAAATAATGATAGTCAAGAATTTTGGTGATGTAACGGTGGCTAATGAAGGTATTGTCAATGCCAAATCCTTTGACATTAGGCTCATCGACGTCCCTTCCCATTATACTTTCCATTGAAAAATGCCTCATTGGCATACTTGCAATTGAGGATTATCTCCTTGACCATCGACATGTGTTCTAATTGACTACCTTATGCTTTTTCAAGTCAACGTTGACCACATTCCAATGGATTAATGATTGATGTGCAAGATTGTAGACAACAATTAAGAAATTGCGCTAGGAAGTTTAACTATTTGTAATTTTCTTTTGAATGAGATCTGATTTAAGGTGACATAAAGGAATTCATAAGGGTTTTTCTAGTTCCTCTACTGCCACTAGGTTGATCTATTAGTCACGAAATGGAATTCATCAAGATGTTTCAAGTGATAACAAATAGTTATGTCACTCATAACTAGTTTATATTTGCTAGAAAGGTTGGGTTGTTTCATTGATAACTCAATTATGTAGAACCATATAGTTTAATTTTACCATCATCTCAATTCCTAGTTTTATTTTAACACATTCCTAATGATAAATCTAAGTATTTTACTCCCTTACGGTTTGTTTGTTTGTTTGTTTGTGTTTTAAGCTATAAATTTTTTCTTTGTATCTTTACATGAATGTTGTGTATTTTTTAACACATAACATATTGTTGAATAATGTGTTCTCATTGATGTCAAAGTTTGAGGGGGACCAATATGGAAACTTGTTTGAGTTAGGCAGAGACCCTTTTTACATGTGGAACCAGCAAAGGTTTCAAGTGAACCCCTTAAGTGAGCACTAAATCTGCATAAATGAAAGGATTGATGAACACTGTAAATGTTGATTAAGAAAAAAAATGTAATGTGACCTGAGGTGAAGAGCAGGTGCAAGGAGCAAAGGTGCATGAATAGAGGTGCAAAGATGTTTTAAGTGTGAAAAAGGCTTGAGCAACAATCTGAGGCTTGAGGTGTGTTATGAGGTTTCAGCATGGGAAGAGGAAATATATTAGAAATATTGGAAAACGTCAAATTTCTTTATAATGTGGAATCCTTCCAAAATGAGGGCCTTAAGCCCTCAAGTGCTACACCGAAGCACCCAAAAACTAAGGGTTTTGACCGTGAGCTAATAGATATTGAAATTAGAGAATCACAAAATATATAGAATAAAATTCCAATATAACGATGTGTTGAGTGTCTTAAGCTCTAGGAGCCATAGCCAAGAATTTCAAGACCAAGAGTTATGACCATGAGCTATATGGAACAAGTGCATACCTTTTATGAAAATCCTTGTATTCCAAGGATCCAATAGACGAATTGTCAATTGTCTTCAATAATTATATCAGTGTTCTCCCATGAACTAACAGATATCAAAATGAAACTATTGACATGTCACCATATCAAAAAAAATTAAAAGCATAGATTCTACAGTATCTCTGATATCCTGATATCCCAATAATCTCTTTGTAGTGGCTTTTGACAATTGGGTGCTTAAGTATAACACTTGAAAGCTTAAGACCCTTGGCATATCACCATATCAAAAAATTTGCATAATTTCGTAGTTCTCCAATATTTTGATACCCAATAAGCTCCCAATCACAACTCTTGGTCCTAGAGGAAACTAGATATAACACTTGTGAGCTTAAGGTCCTCAGAATATCACCATATCAGCCTTTTTGCATAGTTTCAAAACTCTTTGATATTCCGATACCCAATAAGCACCATGTCATAATCCCTGGTTGTAGAGGTGCTTATTATAGCTCATGTGGATTAAGGCTCAAGGCCCTTGGCATATTGGACACCAGGAGTTTTCATAAATTATTTGATTCTCCCATATCATAGTGCTTAGGCTCGTCAACTGAGAGAATTTTTGCCTACATCTGATAAATAATATTACCATCATCTAAGGCTAAAGGAACTTAGTTTTGCAAGGTTTTCTAGTGTTAGCAAGTATTGGATTATTTTTTAATATACTTGTATTCATCGAAATTTTTGAGTTCTTAGCCTTTAGTGCCCCAAGCCTGATCTAGGTGGATATTGGTGGCCACTCACCTATTACACCTAGACCTCCAATCAGTTTTGTCAATCTCCTTGATTATAGCAGCATTTACTATTTTCATCATTTTTTTTAGGTCCTGAACTTTCGAAGTTGTTTTGACCCCCTAAACTACATTTTTTTGAGGTCTGCAACAGGCGAGGGAAAGGGACTGCTACAAGTCATGTAGTACTCTAAGATATATTTCCAAAGAGGTATTGTATGCACAAAACAGAGATCATATAACCAAGTTACGACCCTGGGAAGTTGGTTGCTCAACTAACCCCAAGGGGCCCACAAACTCTTGGTGTTCCATCTCCTTGGGTTAGGGTTTTGCTTTTTTAGGGTTTCCCTTTGTTGTTAAATAATAAAAAGGGCCCTTGAGCCTCATTTTCACACAGTTCTGAGGCATGTATCCGCCACATCTCTTCTTAGAGATAAGCTACGATCACCCAAGCTAGTTTATTTCCATTGTGTTTGTAAGCATCTTTCAGTTCTTTGATATTAATGAAATGAATATTTATTTCTGCTGCATTTATGTGTTTATGTTTATATATGTAATTTTTTGTGTTCCTGCATAAATTTGGATCATTGGTGTAAGCGTGGTATGCTCTTTCTCTATTTTTTTCTTTGCATTTCCCCGACAAGGTTAGGGTATAAAGAGTTAGGGATCAAACTGGTTGAACCTTTCCAAGACCAGCCTCACAAACCATGATAGCCTCCCATAGTGGAAGAAAGGAAAGATAAGGGAGTAGGAGATCCTTTCAAAATATTTCTCAAGGAATCCCTTCAGCAACAGAGGAAAGTGATGATGGATAACTTTGCCCAAATCCTTTGGTGCCTACCCATAGGCGACGCATCTTCATCCAACAACCACTCTAGAGGCGCCACTCCCTTTAAGGTACAAGTCGACTTTGACATTCCCATATTTGAAGGCTAGATAGATGAAAACGTCATAGATAGATGGTTAAATATGTTGGAAGGATATTTTTTGGTTCATGACTTTTCCAATCAGGAAAATGCAACTTTTGCACTCCTTAAAGTCGCCCCCCATGTCAAGGACTGGTGGGAAACCTACTGTGAATAGAAGGATGAGAGGAAACCCTCGCTATTTTCAACCACACCCACTTGGAATTCTTTCTGAGACACCATCAAGGAACAATATTACCATTGAGGGAGCTATGAAGATAGAAATACAAAGTGGACCACGCTGTGGCACGGAAGGGGCAAAGATATTTCAAAGTTCAATAATATTTTTCATACCCTTTACACGAAATTGGGTATCAAGGATTCTGAGCAACATTTGGTACTCAAGTACCGCAGTTATATACACAAGTACGTTCATGATGAGATGGAGTTCCTAGACATCTCCTTTCTTGGTGCCACCTATCGATACGTTGTCAAGATTGAGCAGAAATTTAAACAGAAGAAGCGAGACTTTGCATCTGTGAATCTAAAGCAAGGGGAAGGTGCCCGCAAACCGCAGAAAGGAAAAAGCCAAGGCAAGGTGACCGCGTACAACCCTCCAAAGTTGCAATCAAAGAAAAACACCATGAAGATAAAGAAGGACATAGGGAAATGTTGTGAGTTCCATAAGATCCCCACTCACAACACTAGTGAGTGTCGAGCCAAGTAATCACTAGTGGCCGAGTTGAAGGCTTCTGAATCAAATGTATGTTTTGAATCTAAGTTAGAACCCGACAAGGGGAATGACAATGAGAAACATATTATTGATGTGGATCCTAGTGCCACAGTTTCCACCACTAAGACCAAAAGATTGCGCCCAAAGATCCAGATGAGGGGGAGTGGCTCTTCCACTCACAGATGTGGGTGAATGGTTCTCCGCTGCAGTTCATTATCGATAGCGGAAAACAAAAGAACTTAATTTCAGTAGAGATCGTGAAGAGGTTGGGCCTACCGACCACACCACACCCACAGTCATACACCATTTGGCAGCTTCACCAAGGAAGACATCTCTGCGTCAACCAACATTGTTGCCTTCCCTACATCATCAATCCCTTCACAGATGAGGTATTGTGTGATGTTGCTCCTCTTGAAGTTTGTGATGTATTATTAGGCCACACATACTTGTGGAAGCATCATGTTTTGCATGAGTTTAGGCCATGCACTATCATTATTTCTTTGGGAAATAAGTTATATAGGATACTGAAGGTAGCACTACCTACCTCCATCTCCTTTATCTTTGTGAAGCAATGCAGTAACATCATTTCCCAGACCGGGAAATTTTTCTTCCTTATGATTCGCCCTCAGGGTAGGAATAATATTGTGGCCACATCCATAGCCTCCAAATAAGGCTCCTCGATGCAGCAATGACAGATGGACAAGGTCGTGGAGGAGTGATCAGAATATGGAAAAACTATTTTTTTTGTGCTAGCTTCCTCATCAGTATAAAATAAAAGTGTGCTTAAGGATTGTGTCAAATAGAAAGTTTATGAGAGGGTTTATGTGTCTTTCATGAGAAATTCATGAAGTAAATTAGCTTTAAAAACACATAAACATCAAGTAAATTACAGAGAATGTAATACACATCAAACACATTAAAAGGAGTTGATAAAGGAGTTCACCCCTCCTGGGCTATGTCTCCTTGGACCTGCTTCAATGGTTTGGACCTCTTTGGATTAATGGTCAATTATCTTATTACATGCACATCTAATGCTCCAATGACTCTCCAACCCGCTCCAATGGATTCAGAAGACCCAAAAACCCCTAAGTAGCCTCTTATGGCTCTTCAAATGGTCTTTAGGTGAAGCAGACACGGCCTCCTCTCTTGGTGGCCCTAGGCATCTTTAATCTTCAAACTAAAAAATATCTTCCATAAGTGCTCCTATGCCTATGAAACCTGCACTAAATTTCTCATAATGTCCAAAAATGCTAGGATAGACTCTTTCTAAGCCCAATTTGGTTGAAATTTGCTCAAGTTATGTCTCAGTCAATTTTTCCTAGAAAAACTCCTCTAAAACTGGAGCAACTCATGTTTACTCCACCAAAATTGGAGGTCACGCCGAATTTGGTAGACTCTGCCAAACTAACTGCAGATATAAGCGTGATTGATTAGGGATAAGAGGATTTTAACTATGGGTTAGGCGCTAAATGCGTGCTTAAACAAATCAGCTTGATTAATGGATAAGCACATTTTAACTACAGGCTATGGATTAATTAAACCGTGTTTAGCGCTAATCCTCTGCACTTAAGTCCTGGCCCCACTGGCGGTCATGGAAATAGGTCACGTGGACTGGGGCTGGCCCTCTTTACCCCCGCCATGCAACAATATGAAACATAAATATATGTCGGAACACATACTTTGTAAGAACTAATACATAGCATAGTTTGTAAGTCTTGGCACTGGTGCATGGGAGGTCGCGGGGTCAAACCCCGATGCCTCCATAAAAAAAATTTCAACCATAAATTGACCACTCCTTTCGACCTTGGGGGGAACGTGGCAACCTTTGGGCTAGTCATGTGTCGTGACCTCATTGGTCCGACCAAAACCAATCAAATTGCGACAAATCACCATAATTTGAACCAACCACTAGCTGACACTTGTCAACACCTGATTCAACCAAATGGAGGAATATTCCTTGGAATATTTTTTTTTTTGACTAGGATGCCTAGTCATCATCTTATCAATTCTACACAAATTTTAACTATTTGTGAAAACGAACAACAGGCTCTAACTTTCACATACGGGGTCAGTTTTTGATGAAACGAAGTGCGCCGGAATCAGGGCAACGAGACCTACCTGAACGTTCAGGTTCCACTCCATTATGAGAACTTTGAATTTTTAGCAAATTTTTGCCCCCAATTCAGTTTCTAATCATTCCTTCCCACTGAAAGGATTTTGGACCCACAAAAGTTGGTTATCTGATGAGAGTTTAATCCTCACACCCTTCCAAGTTCTATCGACTTGATTCTACTAGGAAAAATCTTCAGGACAACCACTTTGGTTCCTTGACATGTCTACTCTTGCAAATGGCTTGTTACTTCAACCTATGTCATTCTTTCATTGTTCCCTTGCTGGCTACTTGCTAACTAATGAAAAAACACCTCGTTGTATCAAAGCGATCTCTTTGTGCTTGGAAAAATTGACTGATGGCCTTCCCACTGAGAATCATGTTCCTCCTTTGCACAAACATGAATTTGATGCAAGATTCTCCTTGGAAACTATTTTCCAATTTAATCCCATCTAAGTGAACTACAACAATGAATTCATATATCAGTAATCACTAGAAATGAAATGACCATTATTTTACCTCCACGGTACCAAATTCCACATCTAGAAGAATGTCTTCGCCATATCTTTCGCTTCTTGATTCCATCATCCTCCAGTATTAACATGTTTCTCATGCCATGATTTGAGAATGAAGGCTAATCATGAGCATCTCACTCAAGGGTGGACCTTCCAAAATCCCGAGACATCTTGTCACAAGAAAAACCATTAACTTGAAAAACACATTATGCAAGAAACATGATTTGACGACCTCTTCCTTTTGCTCCTTCAAAGCAATGAATGTCATATCCTATGAACATCACCATGCATTCTTACATCTTGGTGTACAAACCCATTGACCAAACACAAGTCGAAAAAACATGTGTCTTCAAGCCATTGACTCATAAGTAAAAAAAAAGCATGTACAACACTTGGCGATTCTTTTCCCAAAATAACAAGAATTTCACATCTCATGAAACAATTCGTCAACATATCCCTTTCATCCTTGGAGACTAAATCAACTCTTCCAAGTCTATAAGACATACATGTAACAATCAATTGACCAACACAAGTCGATCACTCATGCATGTGAAAATTATCAACACTCTCAAGTTGTCAACATACATGTTAACAAAGCAATCAACCAACACAAGTCAATCACTCATGCATGTTCAAGCACAATGAAACGATAAAAAATTCCATTGTTCACACACAGAAACTCTCATGCATGTATACAATGCTCAACTATCTCGCAAGTACAATCACAAGTACAAGAATCCCATTGGTATGTAAGAGAACTTAAAGAGCTGAAATGACCAAATTTGTTGCAACAAAGTGAGTCAACATACTCCATTTTCAAACACCTTCCTGGCGTAAACATGCAACATGCATTCTATAGAAAAAGAAATGCATTCACATGCAAATTTCAACTACAAATTTCCATCTTTGCTGCATCTAAGTGAGTCAACATAACTATACTTTTCCAACATCTTGCTTTGTGCAATATGCAGCATAATTTCAAGAGAAAAAAAATGCATTCAGATAACAAGGAAATGCATCAATAAGGCAAGATTTGCATCAATTATCAAAAGAAATGCAAGGCCTTAATTGGTTAATAAATATAACCATCTCTTTCCAAACCACTTCAATGATGCTTCTTTCAGAGGGAAATGTTGTGAGTTCCATAAGATCCCCACTCACAACACTAGTGAGTGTCAAGCCAAGTAGTCACTACTGGCTGGGTTGAAGGCTTCTGAATCAGATGCATGTTCTGACTCTAAGTTAGAACCCAACAAGGGGAATGACAATGAGAAACATATTATTGATGTGTATCCTAGTGCCATAGTTTCCACCACTAAGATCTAGAATATAGATGCAGATGAGGGGGAGCGGATCTTCCACTCACAGATGTGGGTGAAGGGTTCTCCACTGTAGTTCATTATCGGTAGTGGAAAACAAAAGAACTTAATTTGAGCATAGGTAGTGAAGCGGTTGGGCCTACTAACCACACCACACCCGTAGTCATACACCATTTGGTTGCTTCAATACGGACGACATATTTGCATCAACCAACATTGTTGCCTTCCCTACATCATCAATCCCTTCACAGATGAGGTATTGTGTGATGCTGCTCCTCTTGAAGCTTGTGATGTATTATTAGGCCACACATACTTGTGGAAACATCATGTTGTGTATGAGTATAGGCCTCGCATTGTCATTATTTCTTTGGGAAATAAGTTATAGAGGGTACTGGAGGTAGCATTGCCTACCACCATCTCTTTGATCTTTGTGAAGCAATGCAGTAAGATCATTTCCCAAACTGGGAAATTTTTCTTTCTTATGATTCAGCCTCAGGGTAGGAAGAATATTGTGGTCACATCCGTAACCTCCAAATAATGCTCCTCCACGCAGCAACGTCATATGGACAAGGTCATGGAGGAGTACAAGAACATCTTCACCTCACCCACATGGGTACCCCTACATTGTCAAGTCAATCACTCCATCGATATGACCCTAGGCACATCGCTACCCAACGAACCGATCTACCGATGCTTTGTCCTGGAGAATCATGAAATTAAGAGGCAAATTTAGGAGTTATGGCAGAAAGAGCACATCAAACCAAGTTCATCACCCAGTTGGAGTCCGATCATGTTGGTACAGAAGAAAGACGACACCTGGAGACTCTGTATTGACTATCGAGCGTTGGATAAGATCACTGTCTGAAATAGGTATCCAATCCCACAGATTGATGACCTTCTGGACCAACTCAAAGGGTCCAAATATTTAAGCAAGATTGATTTGAATTTTGGTTATCACCAGGTGCTAATCAAACCCTTCTATGTGTGGAATACTGACTTCAAATCCAAGGAGTGCCTTTTCAAATGGTTGGTCATGCCTTTTGGGTTGACGAATTCCCCCGCAACATTCATAAGGCGGATGGAAAACATCTTCTGGTCCTTCACCAATGCATTCGTGGTAGTATATTTGGATGACATCCTGATCTTCAGCCAAAATTGGGAATAACACATACACCATATTTGGAAAATCCTCCAAACCCTACAACAACACAAGTTGTGTGCCACTTTGGAGAAATCCATTTTTGGTATGACTGAGGTTCAATATTTGGGGTACATCATTGATGAGCAGGGTCTGCATGTGGACCAAACCAAGATACAAGTTATTTGAGATTATTCATCCCCAACCACTCTAACAAAGCTACACAGCTTTCTCGGTCTTGCCAATTTCTACTGCATGTTCATGTTGGCTTTCTCTCATATCACTTGGCCTTTGATTCAAGTCACCAAGGGCAGAGCAAAATAAAAGTTATTATGGTCCAAATCCCAACAGAAGGAATTTGTTGAGTTGAAGCATCTCCTCTGCACTACACCAGTGCCCAAATTACTAGACCTGCAACAACCATTTGAGATTGAGATAGATGCCTCTGACTACGATATTGGGGCAGTTCTTACTCAGGGGGGGGCATCCAGTGGCATATCACAATGAGACACTTTCAAACACAATATGAA
Source organism: Pinus albicaulis (assembly GCA_034641835.2). Lineage (NCBI taxonomy): Eukaryota > Viridiplantae > Streptophyta > Pinopsida > Pinales > Pinaceae > Pinus > Pinus albicaulis. The sequence goes on from CM076571.1 coordinate 512,624,274, forward strand.
AGTATCCCACCTATCACAAAAAGATGTATTCCATTGTCTATGTATGTTGAAAATGGAAGCATTATGTTATGGGGAAGGAAATGGTCATCCACACAGACCATCGACCCCTACAGTTTATATAGACACAAGGAAATATATAGAATGACCGCCATCGGAAATGGTCCACATATTTGCAACAGTTTCATTTTAACATCAAGTACAAGAAGGGAAACACCAATAATGTTCCAAACTATCTCAGACGACCACCTTTTATGGCGCTGACCACTATGTTCGACTCTTTTGTACACGAGACTTCAGGGTGGTTGCATATTTACAAGAGTGATCCAAAAATCAACAACACATACTAGATGCTTTTGGAAGGCAAGCAAGTTCCATATCTTCACCTACATGGAACATTGTTATGCCACCTAGAACACCTATATGTTCCTTCAAGCGAGCGTGTAAAGATGATTTGGGAGGTGCACTATAGTCGGGTCGCTGGACATTTCGGAGTAGAGAAAATAGCGGTAGTGTTGCAGAAGTATTTTTATTGGCCGAACCTTCGGCAGAATTATGGGAAGTACATCAAATCCTGCATTTCCCACGCCATTTCCAAATTGACAATCAATAATCAAGGACTATATACTCCTCTACCTACTCCTAGTCGGCCTTGGGAATCCATCTCCATGGATTACATGTTAGGCCTTTATTCTATTAAGTATGGAAACGACTGCGTTTTCGTGATCATCGACAAATTCTCTAAGATGGCCATTTTGGTGACTTGAAAGAAGAGTATCATAGCAGAAGCCAATGCTAAGCTCTTATTTGAATGAGTGTGGGTACACTTTGGGATCCCAAAATCCATTATATCATATCGAGACAACAATTTCCTAAGTACATTTTGGTCAAGCCTTTCGGCGATGTTGGATACCAAGCTCACTAAGTGCACGACCTTCTAGCCCCAAACTAATTGCCAAACAAAGGTCGTCAACAAGATGATCATACACATTTTGTGCATGTACAACTCAAAGCATCCACACACATGGTGTAGTGTCCCTTATTAGTGAGATAGCTTTGATGACACTTAGAGATGGTGATTTTGATATAATATTATGTATGAAAGACTTATGTACATGCTTATATGCTATGACCTGGTTTGGGTCACTTGGTTGTTGTGTGCTTATGATAATATCTATGGTTGCGTGCACAAGGATTGATTTTGGTTAAGAGAATATTAAGCGATGTTTTCTCATTTGGTATCCTATTTTGGACATAGGTGTACAATGTGAATGGTGATTTAGAATTGAGACACAGATCCATGGACAATCATAGTTATGTGGAACATATGGTTAATTATGATTTATGGATGATACATGATTTGTATGATTATATGTGCATAGTCTCGTACTAAGCATGATGTGGCAGGGGACTTGGTCATTGCCAACAGGGATGCTCAAGTTATGAATGACTGCAAAAGTCATTTCTCCAAAACCAAAATGACTGTGGAAGTCATGCACAATATTTGGTAAAATTTGAATAAGTTAATTATGAAATTCATTTGATTTATTTGATCAATGAGATTGTGATGTGTGCAGGTCTTGGAAGAAGACCTTACCAACGGACCATCAGATGGGTAAAAGCTCACAATCAGTACCTTAAGGTGAAACGCGGAGTTTCAAAGCAGAATAGATGAGAAGCCATGGAAATTAGGGCGCGGAGTCCTAAATCCATGAAATATAAAGACGTGGAGTCTTGGATATATGATAAAAGGATTAGGGCGCGGAGTCCTAAATCCATGAAATATAAAGACGTGGAGTCTTGGATATATGATAAAAGGATTAGGACGCGGAGTCCTAAATCCATGAAATATAAAGACGTGGAGTCTTGGATATATGATAAAAGGATTAGGACGCGGAGTCCTAAATCCATGAAATATAAAGACGCGGAGTTTTGAATCTATAATGAAATGTTTGGGGCGCGGAGTCCTGAATATTTAAAAAGATCAAGGTGTGGAATCTTGGATCTTTAGAGTAGATCAAGGCGCGGAGTCCTCAATCTACTAAGGCATGAAGATGCATACAATAGGGGTGTGGAGTCCCTATTATCCGGAAGAAAAATACCACTCATGGGCAACTCGTAGATGAATTTCCTTAATAATCTAATTCCTAACAATTTTGGAGTGACTTTCTAAAAATAGAAAGTCATGTCTACCATTTCAAGTATGACTTTCCAAAAATAGTAAATCACCTCCAATCCATGGGTAAACAAGTATACTTCAAGGAAAATCACTTAAATTATGATTAATCAATTATAATAGTTCAATCTCGACTTAATCCTCAATATTATTAATATTATTAATATTATTATTATCTTTTATGAGACTATGATATTATTATTAAAAGGAAATTATATCTCCTCAATCACTTCACACTTCTCTCCTTCATGACTCTCATGGCTCTATGTAACTCTCTCTATTTTAAATATTACATTACACTCTCTTTTGTGCACTCATCAAGGAATGGCATATTCCTCTTACACTCATTAAATATATGTCATAAAATATTCTTACACTCATTAAATATGTGTCATAAAATATTCCTCTTACACTCACTTTAATGCATATGTTACACTCTCCTTAAATAAGGCATGCATACCTCTCCTTGATGGCATAAGTTACACTCCTCTAAAAGGAATACAATGCATGCATATTACTCCTCCTTTATGACAAGAATTTGTTGCTCATCCTATATATGAGTCTCATGTATTCTCATTTGGGGGGGGGGGGGAGGTAATGCCAAGAGTGGAAGAGACTTGAGGAATATTGTGAGAGGGAAAGATATGGAGAGTATCCAATTACTTCCAAAACAAAAATCTGAATTTCTTACTAATCTACTAAGTATCTATTGAGGTTGAACATGAGTGGTATTTAGAGGAAGTGAAAACTATCTTCTTTAGTTTTCCTTGCATCTCTCTCTCTATTGCTGTATTTTGGGTACTGTTTGTGAGCTTTTACAGCTCGGGGGTTCCAGGGGGAGGAGTTTTCCCTGGATATGGTTGGGTGGAAAACCGGATGGTTCAAATGAGTTGGTTAAGGGATCGAAGGTGGATCATATTCTCAACGATTGGAGCTGAATATCTCTTCGGGTATAATTTCCATTGTCCTAAAATTGTAGTATAGATTTAGCATAAAATAAAAGGTAGACATTTAAATTGTTGTAAGCACCTAATTTTGGTTTAGGCTTATGTTATCTAAAATATTATTGATTAGTTAAAAAAAATGAAGACTAGATCAATCTATATGTATGGATGTTTAGATCTCAATATTGGAGTTATTATTGGTGTAGTTTATGGTACTAATCTTGGTATTGTAGCATTTGAGAAAGGAAAGCCAAATATTGTTGAAGGTAATTTCAATAAATAAATTCCAAAGGACTTGGGTAAGTATTTCACGATTTATGGTTATGTTTCAAGTAATTAATAGATGCATGTTTTATAAATGGTTTTAGGATAGTTTGCAAAGTGTTTGACAAAATCTGTGAATGAGTAATGTTATAAATTTATTTATGCACGAATAAGTGCTAACTTGCAGAAGTAAGAAAATGGACATGTATCCAAAATATGCTTGGAGGAATTACAGAATCAACCCTTAAAAAAAAATGCAAAAATAATGGCAACTAAAGTATAGTTTGGAAGATCAAATGCTTGAGGTAAGTTGGAGATAAATTTTAGTTATGGCTTATGTTTCATATTCTTCAATGTTTTGTTATTCAAGTTGTTGTAATAGTACTATTAGAATTTTGATAGAAATCCTTAATGGCTGTAGCATTTAGGGCTGCCATATATTTGTTAAATTGTAGCAATTGGTGCAAAAATCTTGTCAATCATGTCAAATGAATTAGCTTGTGGGTGGTAAAATGTTTCAAGAACTCATATGGTGGATTTAGAAATGTGTGATGTGATTTCAATGAGAATATCTTAGTAGCATAACTATGAGTTGTTTTTCCTCATGTAGAGCTGTAGTTGTAAGTTTTCATTCCATATGTTTGACAAAAGTCATAAATGAAACAGTAAGGCTATAATATTTTGTTGCTTTTAAGAATCGCATTCCTGGGCGTTTTTATTTTGATTCAGCCCAACATCAGGGGGTATCCGTGCCTAAGGGTCATGTAACCCCTGATTTCATTCCAAAAAATTACTTTTCAGAACCCAGATCGGAAATCTGGGCGATTTTGCAGATTGCTGCTGTGAGTTTTGTGCGCCTGTTGTTGAGTTTTTGATGAAAAATTAAGATTATTTAGTCCCTGATTTAAGATTCCAACATTTAAAGTTTCAATTTCTGAATTTTATGAGATAAATATGTTGAAGAATAATCTTAAATTCATTATTGCCAGCTGTTTGACAAAATGCCTCAATGACTTTTAATTTCATGTCTGCAAAGTGTTTGTCAAAAGTCTTGAATGGCTGTAGCTTTTGTGCATATAAATTGTTAGTGTAAAATTATTGGTTACTGTTGTTTTTATGTTACTATAAATTATAAATAAACTATTTAATGGGTGTAGCTTCCTATGTCTGCAAGCTTTTGGTATGAATGTGAAAATGAATTTAATAATTTGTTGAAGTGTGAATAAGACCGTTGTTTCTTGCATTATCTAAAGCTTTAAAAAAAAAAAAAAGGGGCTTGTTGTTGGAAACAATTTTACAGTGACTAATTCTTTAGGATTTTGTGCAAATGAGTATTAGTGATTTTGTGACATCTACTTCTCTATCTTACTGATGGTGGGTAAGGTGGGACTTTACACATGGGATGAAAGCCTACCCTATGTCCAGCACAGCTACAACAGAGCTCTCCATAGCTCAATGTGCCATATCCCATTTCATGTGGGGCTGGGATTCCAACCATTATGTCCCATTGATGTGGCCATACCATTTGCAGCTACTCAGGCAGATACGACTCATTTCCAGTCTGAAGCTAACAGGGCTAACAACTTCATTGACTGCATTCAACACATCTTCCAACAAGCCCATTACATATTGGACAGAACCAATGCTAAGTATAAGTAGTGTCATGATCAACATCGGGTGTCACACAAGTTCCAAGTGGGTGACAAAGTTTGGTTACATATACAGAAGAATCCCCTAGTTAGGCCCCAATGCAAGCTTCGCCTGCTTCGATATGGGTTGTACACCATCACTAAGTTTGTAATGGATAATCTGTTTGAGCTCAACATTCCACCGCTCCTTGGCTTGCAACCAATATTTAATGTGGACCGACTGCAACCATACTTTCCCCCATTGTTGGACGCATATGACATTATTAAGCAACTAAAACCAACCGAGCTCAACCCAATTTGCATCGAATTGGCCACAACTAACAGGATCATGGACACACATATCAAGAACACTCACCAACATAGGATCCAACTATATCGAGTTGTCAAAGCAGGCCTACTCCTTCACCAGGGCAAGTGGTTCACTAGGGACCATGTTCAACAAAAATTTCCTCACCTCATGGAGGTTTTTCACATAATGGGGACCATTAGTTCCTAAGGGGAGAGGACTAATCTAGGTTGATATTGGTGGAAACCCGCCTATTCCATGTAGACCTCCAGTTGGTTTCATCAATCTCCTTGATTATAGCAACATTTACTATTTTTAGCAGTTTTCGGGTCTTCAACTTCCAAAGTTGTTTTGACCCCCTAAACAGTGTTTTTTTGAGTTCCACAACGGGCCCATTACCTAATAGGGCCTGCTACAAATATTCTATTACTCGGAGAGAAATTTCCAATGAGGTATCGTGTGCACCAAACAGAGATCGTATGACCAAGTTAGGACCCCAGAAAGTTGGTTGCCCAAGTAACCCTGACGAGGTCCACAAACGCTTGGCAATCCATCTCCTTGGGTTAGAGTTTTGGTTGTTTATGGTTTCCCTTTGTTGTTCAATAATAAAAAAGGCCCTTGAGCATCATTTTAACACAGTTTATAGGCATGTAGCCGTCACATATCTTCTCAGAGATAAGCTACCATCGCCTGAGCTAGTTTATTTCTGTTCTGCTTGTAAGCATATATTAGTTCTTTGATATTTTTCTACATCTTTGTGTTTATGTTTATATATGTATTCTGTTGCGTTCTTGCATAAGTATGGATCAGTGGTATCATAGTGATCTTCTCTTTCTCTGTTTTTCTTTGCATTTACCCAACGAGGTCAGGATATAAGGAGTTAGGGCTCAACCAACATCGCAAACCGTGATGACCTCCCATGGTGGAAGAAAAAAAATACAAGTGAGCAAGAGATCCTTTCAAAATATTGCTGGAGGAATCCCTCGAGCAACAGAGGAATGTGATGATGGATAAATTTTCCCAAATCCTTCGATGACTACCCACAATTTACGCATTTTCATCCAACAACCACTTTGGAGGCGCCACTTCCTTTGAGGTACAAGTCAACTTTGACATTCCCATATTGGAAGTCTAGATAGATGCAAATGTCGCAGATATATGGTTATATCTGTTGGAAATATATTTTTCGGTTCATGACTTTTCCAATCACGAAAATATTACTTTTTCACTCCTCAAAGTTGCTCCCCATTTCAAGGATTGGTCGTAAACCTACTGTGAACAGAAGGATGAGATGAAACCCTCATTATTTCCAGCCACACCCACTTTGGATTCCTTCTGAGACACCATAAAGGAACAATATTACCCTGTCTGGAGCTATTGAGATAAATACATAAAGTGGACCAAGCTACAACAGGGAAGAGACCAAGACGTGCCAGAGTTCACAAAAAAATTTCATACCCTTCGCACGAATTTGGATATCAAGGATTCTGAGTGGAAATTGGTACTCAAGTACTGCATTTTTCTACACAATTTTATCCGAGATGAGATCGAGTGCCTAGACATCTTCGCGCATGGCATGCCTATCGATACATTGTCAAGATCGAGAAGAAATTTAAACAGAAGAAGCGAGACTTTGGATTTGCAAATCTAAATCAAGGTAAAGGTTCCCCCAAACTGCATAACAAAGGACAAATCCAAGGTGGGGTGACCCAATACAACTTGCAAAAGTCGCAAGAAAATAACAACATTATGAAGACAAAGAAGGACACAGGGAAATGGTGTGAGTTTCATAAGAGCCCCACTCACAACACAAGTGAGTGTCGAGCCAATAAGTCAATGGTGTTCGAGTTGAAGGCTTTCGAATCAGATGCATGTTTAAACTCTGAGTCAAAACCCAACAAGGGTAATGACAAAGGGAAACATATTATTAATGCGGAGCCCAATTTCGTTGTTGCCACCACAAAGATCTAGAAGATTGAGCATGAATATCCAGAGAAGGGGGAGCAACTCTTGAACTCACAAATGTGGGTGAAGGGTTCTCTATTGTAGTTCATTTTCGACATCAGAAGCCAAAATAGCCTCATTTCAGCAAAGTTCGTGAAGTGGTTGGGCCTACCGACCAGACCACACCTATAGTCGTACACCATTGGGTGGCTTCACCAAGGACGAGATCTTCACATCAACTAGTAGTGTCGCCTTTGATACAACATCAAGCCCTTCACATATGAGGTATTGTGTGATGTTGCTCCTCTTCAAGTTTTTAATGCATTATTAGGCTAACCATACTTGTGCATGCATCATGTTGTGTATGAGTCTAGGCCTCACATTGTTATTATTTCTCTGGGAAATAAGTTATACAACATACTAGAGGTAGCACCGCCTACCACCATATATTTGATATTTGTGAAGCAATGTAGTAATATCATTTCCTAGATTGGGAAATTTGTCTTCCTTATGATTTTCCCTTGGGGAATGAAGAAGGTTTTGGTTGCATCCATAGATTCTAGACAGGGCTCCTTTGCATGGCAACAACAGATGGGAAAGGTCATGGAGGAGTATAAGGACATCTTCACCTCACCCACAAGGGTACACCTACACTATCAGGTCAAACACTCCATCGATCTGACCCCAGGCGCCCTGCTACTGAATGGACCAATCTATCGACACTCTGTTATGGAGAACGATGAAATTAAGAGGCAGATTCAGGTGTTGTTGTAGAAAGGCCACATCATGCCAAGTTCATCACCCTATGGGAGCTCGATCATGTTTGTATAGAAGATATACAACACCTGGAGACTCTGTATTGACTATCAAGTGTTGAATAAGATCATTGTTTGGAATAGGTATTCAATCCCATGGATTGATGACCTTCTGGACCAACTCAAGGGGGGGAAATATTTCAGCAAGATTGATTTGAAATCTTGTTATCACTAGGTATTAATCGAACCCTCCAATGTGTGGAAGATTGCATTCAAATCCAAGGAGGGCCTTTTTGAATGGTTGCTCATGCCTTTCGAGTCCCCCGCAGCCTTCATGAAGATGATGGACGACATATTGTGGCCCTTCACCAACTCATTCGTGGTAGTGTATTTGGAAGACACCTTGTGGCCCTTCACCAACTCATTTGTGGTAGTGTATTTGGATGACATCTTGATCTTCAGTCATAATTGGGAAGAACACCTACACCATATTAGGCAGGTCCTCCAAACCCTGCAACAACACAAGTTGTGTGCCAATTTAGAGAAATGAACTTTTGGTATGACCCAGATTCAAAATATGTGGTACATCATTGATGAGAGAGTTGTGCTTGTGGACCCAGCCAAGATACAATTTATTTGAGATTGGCTAGCCCCAACCACTCTATCAGGGTTACGCAGCTTTATGGGTCTTTCTAATTTCTACCATAGGTTCATGTTCAATTTCTGTGATATCACTTGGCCTTTGATTCAAGTCACTAAGGGCAGAGCAAAAGCAAATTTCTTCTAGTTTGAATCCTAATAGAAAGCACTTGTCGAGTTGAAGCATCGCCTTTGCTCTATACCAATTCTCACATTACCAGACCTGCAACAACCATTTGAGATTGAGATGGATGTGTACGACTATGCTATCGAGGCATTTATTACTCAGCGGGGGCCTCCGGTGGCATATCACAATGAGAAACTTTCAGACACAGACTGAAATTATCCCACCTATGATAAAGAGATGTATTCCATTATGTAGGCCTATCAAAAATGGAAGCATAACATTATGGGGAAGGAAATGGTCATACACATATACAACCAACCCTTGCAGTTCATAAAAACACAATGAAATTTGCATAAAGATCGCCATCAGAAATGGTCCACATACTGCAACAATTCCATTTGAACATCAAGCACAAGAAGGGTAGCACCAATAATGTTTTAGAATGTCTCAGCCAACCACCAGTTATGGATTTGACCACTATGCTCGACTCTTGTGGATACGAGACTTTGGGGTGGCCACATCTTTACAAGAGCGATCCATAACTTGGCAACACATATGAGATGCTCCTGGAAGGAAAGTAAGTTCCAGATTTTCACCTCGAGGGCACACTATTTTTCCACTTGGTACACCTATATGTTCCTTCAATCAAGTGTGCCAATATGATTTGGGAGGTGCGCTATAATTGAGTCATTGGACATTTCAGAGTAGAGAAAACAGTGGCAGTGCTACAGAAGTATTTTTATTGGCCGAAACTTTGACATGATGTTGGTAAGTACATCAAATCCTGCACTGCTTGCGCTATTCCAAACCGACAATCAAGAAGAAAGGCATATATACTCCTTTGCCTACTCCTATTTGGCCTTGGGAATCCATCTCAATGGATTATATGTCGAGCCTTCCTACTTCTAAGCATGGAAACGACTGTGTTTTCATGGTTATCGACATATTCTATAAGATGGCCATTGTGGCATCCTGCAAGAAGAGTATCACAACAGAAAACACTGCTCATATCTTCTTTGAACAATTGTGGGTACACTTTGGGATCCCATAGTCCATTATCTTATATCGAGACAACAAGTTCCTAAGTACATTTTGGTCAAACCTCTAGTCGATGTTGGATACCAAGCTCACTAAGTCCATGACCTTCCACCCCCAAACTAATGGTCAAATAGAGGTCATCAAAAGGATGATCGTGCACATTTTATGCATGTACAACTCCAAGCATCCACACACATGGGATGAAATCCTCCCCTATGTCCATCACAGCTACAACAGAGCTCTCCATAGCTTAACTGGCCATAGCCCCTTTCAAGTGGGCTTGGGATTCCAGCCACTATGTCCCATTGATGTGGCCATACCATTTGCAGCTACTCAACAAGATTCGGCTCATGTCCAGTTTGAAGATTACAGAGCTAACAACTACATTGAGTGCATTAAACACATTTAGCAGCAGGTCCATGACATATTGGACAAAACTAATGCTAAGTATAAGCAACGTCATGATCATCATCAAGTGCCACACAATTTCCACATGGGCGACAAATTTTGGTTTCGTTTGCAAAAGGAGTGCCTCGCTGGGCCCCACCGCAAGCTTATCTCGCTCTGATATGGGTTGTAAACCATCACCAAGGTTATAGGGGATAATTCCTTCAAGCTCATCATTCCAATGTTCCTTTTCCTACACCCAATATCTAATGTGGACCGAATGAGACCATACTTTCCCCCATTGTTGGACACATCTAATGTTGTTGAGTAGTTGGCACCAACAAAGATCAACCCAAGCTACATCGAACATGCCACAACTGACAATATCATGGACACATAGATCAATAACACTCACTAGTAGAGGTTCCAGCTATATCGAGTTGTCAAAGCAGGCCAAATCCTTCACTAGGGCAAGTGGTTCACCAAGGACCAGGTTCAACAGAAATTTCCTAACCTCATAGAGGCCATGCACACAATGGGGACCATTACTTCCTAAGGGTGAGGACTGATCTAGGTGGATATTGGTGGCCACATGCCTATTCCACCTAGACCTCCAATTGATTTCATCAGTCTCCTTAACCATAGCAGCATTTACTATTCTTAGTAGTTTTTCAGGTCATGAAATTTCGTAGTTGTTTTGACCGCCTAAATGGATTTTTTTTAGGTCTAAAATAGTCCCATAGCCAAAGGCAGGGGCCTGCCGCAAATCCCATAGTACTCTGATAGATATTTCCAATGAGATATCGTACACACCAAACAGAGACCATATGACCAAGTTATGACCCAGGGAAGTTGGCTTCCCAACTAACCCCAACAGGGCCCACAAACTCTTGGCGCTCCATCTCTTGGGGTTAGGGTTTTGGTTGTTTATGGTTTCCCTTTGTTGTTCAATAATAATAGAATATTCCCTTGATCCTCATTGTAACATAGTGCGGAGGCATGTAGCCACCACATCTCTTCTTAGAGATAAGCTACCATTGCCCGAGCTAGTTTATTTCCATTATGCTTGTAACCATCTTTCAGTTCTTTGATATTAATGAAATGAAGATTTATTTATGTTTCATCTATGTGTTTATGTTTATATTTGTATTATGTTGCGTTCCTGCATAAGTTCGGATCAAATCCAAAGGTAAAGCGTAATGAGGATCAAATAAATGGTTGGACACATTACAAGAATGTATGATATGGTACTAACATGTATAGACACCAAGTTTTGAAAATTTGGGATGGAAGGAAGTACCTAGCTCAAATAAAATTGTGAGGGGTGACTGCATAGAGTTGGAGAATAGAGAAAATTTCATAAAAGCAAGTTGGACCATTGCAAAACACATTACAGAGGTGATTAGTGTCTCTGATGGGTCAGTTCCAACTATGAAATCCCCTGTGGTTAATCCCTCTTGTAAACATTATTATGAATTGTGAATTAATTTAAATAATGCTTAATTATAAATGATGATTGGTTGACATGGGACACAAATTCAGAGGTTTTCAGGAGGAGGAGATACTAAAAAACCATATCTTACATTTAAGTCACCACCTAAATCCCTATTGGGTGTGATGTCCCTCATGTACATAAAGTTAATGGAGAAAATGGGGTTTTGATCAAGAGGATGAGTCTGCATGGTGCCTCATGGACCGTGTTAACATATTTAACGCACAAGAGGAGTCGGGGTGGGGAATAAAATAAGGAAGAATGATGTGAGGAGGGAATTATACGCAAGGGAGGGTGGAGAGAGTAGGCACAAAGAAGCAAGATAACGAGGAATTGTTTTGTCTCTTGTCTATGTATATCTTATTTTTGCACAACCTTGTGGGATTGTTGGTGTGATCCATGTGATAAGGGAGGCCTGTAGAGGTGCGCTAATACTCCCTGAGATCAAGAGACCAATAGTTGTGTTTATGTATTTCTTGTTAAGGCCTAAGCATGTCGTGTGTTGAATTCCATAAGAGATTTCAATAGAGTAGGGATGCTCTGTGATAGCCAGGCTGAGAAATTGTGGATTTACTGGCTGAGAATGATCAGGGTCATGGCTATGTTCCTAGGGCTGAAAAAAAACATTGGATACTATGTTGGTTGAGTAATTACTGAGAGGTTGATACAACCCAGAGCTAATGGGAAGATAACACTTGGTGTAGTATTGGGGGATGATAACATATGTGTAAGCACCACTAATAAGTTGATGGCAAGTGCGCTTTTATTCCTATAGAAGAAACACATCTGAAAATCCTCCTTTTTATTTATACATATCTCTCTCCAAGACTAAACTAAAAATCTTTATGCCCCACCTGAGCCGCTATGTTTTTTGGTTACTAGATTAAAATCCGCTATGGTGTAATAGTTGGGAGATGATGTTGAGAATACCTAAGAAATGGGATCTGAGCATCATATGCAAGTGAATGGTTGAGAACTCCTGAGCAATTTATCTCCTCGGACTCTGAATCTGGCTCGGGGGTGGTTTACTATAAGAAAGAATAGTAGTGCAATCAGACTGAAGCACATCGTGACTCCACCTGCTAATTAATTCATGCATTCATAGTCTATAGTGTCTCCACATATTTAACAGGGATCCAAAGCACTCAATATTTCCTTCATCTATTCAAAACACACACAAAGTCTCCTCTCCACTAAAATGAAATAAAAAGTACATAGTGTTTCCACCTTCTTAACCCCATAGACCTCCAAAACACACAATGTCTCCACCTTTTATTTTCTCGCCTTTATTTCACTCATGCTCCTCAACGTGCTTCTGCTCTTGTGGCAATGCTACTCCTAAGTGTTCTCCTTGTGCAAGTTCTCTTGCCATTACAATATGCGTGTTCTGGTATACCATGCACACACAACATATAACTCATGTTTATGCTCCTCCTTGTATATTGTGTGAATGCCCTCTTCTCTTTCATGTCAACCTTTTTCTTTCTCGATTCCTCATATATCTCTTACATGTTGACCATCCAACACGCCCAACAAGGAAAAAGGTGGTATGGGGTTTGTTCTCCACTCAATAAGTCCATACTCCACCTCTCTTCTTACTGTGCAGGCCATTAAACCCAATTAGGGAATTGGTATCACATTAAATGAACAACCCAAGTTTAATCACATTCCCAACCAACTCCTCCTCTTCAAAATTTGATTTGTGTCTAGTCCTCCAACCCATATAATGTTTACATTTCCACGTTATTTGACTGAATTAAAATCCATAGTGACAATTATAAGAGGGGTAGCAAAAAGGGTTGGTACATCATGTGCAACAACTAAATTAAAAACAACTTATTTTCCAATTATTGCTATGAATATGCTTACTCCATAAAATCTCCCTAAAAATATCTATCTCATGACATACGAGAATACATAAGAGTTTCAAAAAGCTACAAAACTTGCATCTAGGAAGAAAAAGTGACCTCAAGGCTCCTTTGGTCCTCGAAATGAATATCCAACCCAAAACATATTTTTATTTGTTGTTTCTTCTCTCGACTTGGAAGCCCATTGCCTTCTAGAGAGGAGAGGAGATTCCCAAGCTAAGAAGAATATAGATAATTTTCAGCTTGATTAGAAAAATAGGTGTAGGAACAAGAGTATCTGGAATACCTTGTGGGTGAAACTTAAGCAAAACCAGGGAAAATAGAGGCCATTAATGATAATGAGGCACCTAAGAAAAGGAATTTTCCATCAGAGAATGAGAATTTTGGACAACCTTATTAGGGAATCTCCATGAAATCCTTGATGTTAGAGACCCTAGTTGAACACAAATATTCCAATGCCACATCCACATAAGGAAATAAAAAAGGTAAAGAATAAAAATGGAGATATAGAGAAGGAAAGCAAATATAGTTGAAGTCAACAACTAAAATGACCTTCTAAGAGTTTTTAGATTATGTGTCATAAACCCCTCCTAACCTAGAAAAAGGATCCAAGAAAAGACTCAACCATCCCATGCCTTAACCCTCCTTGACAAAGGCAAGATGTTGATGATAATAATAATATAATCCATTTTAAAAGTCACATCCTAGAAGGACACCAAATTGATGTATAAGACCCCCTTTTTCATGGGCAAATGGATTCCTTCCATACAATAATTTCACTTCTTATTCTACAAAGGTGTACACAACATAACCTCCTATGTATTCAAGGTTATGGCCTCTAGTGAATTGATTATGGGAAAACTAGTTTTGTTGTGCTAGCTCCCTCATTTGTATTAAAAATATGTGTTTAGGATCATCTCAAGTTAACCAATTGTGAAGGGGTTTATGTGTCAAGTTTTATGTGTCTTTGATGATAAAATTATGAGTTAATTAGCTTTTAAAAACTCATGTACAACAAATGAAATGTAGAGAAATAACACACAACATACACATAATACAATGGCTAATAATGGAGTTCACCCCTCCTGGGCTACATCTCCATGGACCTGCTTCAACTAGTTAGGCCCTCTTGGGATTAAGAGTCAAATGTATGATTGCATGAACCTGTAGTGCTCCAATGGATTTTAAACCTACTCCATTGGCTTCATAAGACCCAAAACCCTAAAAAATGACCTAGGCTTGACCTCCCATCCTGGTGGCCCTAGGCTTGTTTAGTGTCCAAAGTGACAAAAAAACTTTCAAAAGTGCTCCAATGCCTCTAAAACCTGTGCCATTGTATTCAAAGCATCAAAATCATCTAAAAATGACTCTTCTTGAGCCAACATTGGTCTTCAGTTGATCTGGGCATGGTTGTCCCTCCTGGTGGCCCTAAGCTTCCTTTTTCTTCAAAGTGACAAAAACACTTGTAGAATTTCTCCTCTGCCTCTGAAACATGTACCATTGTGTTTAGAGCATAAAAATTATCTAAAAATGACTCTTCTTGAGCCAAAATTGGTTCAAAATTGCTCAAGATATGGTTCATTAAATTTTCCCCTAGATTCCTCCTCCAAATCTAGAGAAGACTCTAGATAGCTCATCCAAACTGGCAAGTCCACCGAAAATTGTGGCGCCTCCTAAAATTCTACGAGATTAAGTGCTGAGTTTAATTAAGACTAAACTCGGTTAACGTGGATAAGATGCGCACTAAACGCATTTAGTTTGGGCGCTAGGAATTGGGCATATGGTGTAGTCGCATGGGAGGAGGGCTGGCCCCCTCCATTCCTGCCGTCAGAGTTTGATGAAGTTAAAATGGTAATTGGGCACGTATATTTTCAAGGAACAATTTCATGGCCCATTGGTAATAGGAGGGGGAGGTCACAGGTTTGACCCGCCCTCCACCCATCCTAAATACATTTTGTGCCAACGCCATATATAACCTTTGTAAAATGCCATATAACATAATCTTTGAAATTTGAATATATGTTGACTTTGGTTTAAATGCCTCGGACTATGGTTTAATAATAAACATGCCACTTTATAATTCAAATGCGGTCTTTTCCATAAAATTATTATTTGCATAATTTATAATATAAGTTGGGTTTTAATAATGAATATTAATATATATATATATATATATATATATATATATATATATATATATATATATATATATATATATATATATATATATATATAAAATATATATGATATTCAACCATATATATCTATATATATATATATCTCCAACCTTAAAATTAAAAAAATAATTCCAACACATAATAATACATCATGAACCCAAATTCAACCTTAGAGGACATTGGGCAATTTCACCTTCTCAAACCAAATCTGGCAAATCCAGTTGTGACACTTGTCATGGTGCCGCTAGGAAAAAACTGAAGAATATTCCCTGCATGCCGACTGGGTTGCCATGTCATCAACCTGTCACTGTTCTGAATTTTTTTTTTTTAATTGTCAGTTATGAAAGACGGTCATCAAGCTATAACTTCTTCATCTGAAGTTATTTTTTGACGAAACGAGTTGTGTTAGATTCCTGGGGACGAGCCAATCGTTTTCATTCTAGTTTGGTGCGATTCTGAGCACTTTTAATTTTGGGAAAAATTTTGCCCCTAATCTAGATTCCAATCATCTAACCTCTAAGGAGGAAACACATGTTCTTAATCATTAATAAGTCTTCAAGGTCTTAGTCCACCCTAAATGTATCCCTCTTTGAAAGATGATGGAATATACTTCAAGTCCAATTATGAGTTAGGATGTTTGTTTATGCACCTTGTTACGTTGAATACATTCTTTTAAGGGGAGGTTCCTAGCACAACTTTCGTCATCTCTCGAGAACCTATTGAAACATGTCGTGTGTACGTTTATTTCCATCTCGCTGCCCTATCTAGAATTCATTCTGAATGAATTTTTCGGGGCAATATTGTAGCTTGGATTTCAACAGGTTAGAAAATTTGTTGAGCTCAAGCTCGGAATTTCTCCATCCTTTGGATCATTCATGATGTACCACTTAACTATGTGAATCCCACTCACAGCTTCCATGCCAATAATAATAATTAATATGTGTTAATTCTCACAGTCTCCATTGTTTCATCTCAATTCCAATTTTGTAATTCATGGATTTCATTACATACAAGCTATAGATCCCTTTGAATTTGGTAGCCTCATTTCAACCTAAAACTGTAAATTCGAGTTGCTCATGTGACCCACATAGACAACCACGAATTTGGAGAACAAAAATATAACTATTAAAAGAAAATTGTTGAGAACAAAGAAGAGTTCTATCATTATCGCTTGTGCGTTGTGTAGTGGTAGTGAAAACTTAGAAGTGGTTCCTTTAGGGCTATTAGAAAAACCCAACCTCAATTATGTATAAAGTATTGCTCATTGGCAATAATGACTTTCTACAGACGAGGATACACTATCCACATTTAGGTATATGTAAAAATAGTTATTTATTATTATTTTTAATGTTAACTGATATATAAAATTTGTGCTTGTTGTAAATTGTAGATTAATGTAAATTTTAGTTTTTATGTGGTTTAAATTAATTAAGTTCTTGGAAATTTTTATTAGGTGTAATTACCTCGAAAGAAGTTGAATTCTAGCACAACTTGCTTGAAACACATGGAAAAAGTAATATGAATGTGAAACAAAATATAGAGAGATGTTTACTCATAATTTAATAAAAAATAAGTATGAATGTAAAATAATTTACTAAAATATGACTATGAATGTGAAATAAAATTTAAAGTTATATTTTTATTACAAGTTTAGGATGATTACACAAAATAATATTTAAATAATTAATATTTAAGTTAATTTTACATTTGTTAAATTTTCATTTTAAGGGAAGAATATTAATGTGAACTTTGATATAAGGATATACCACATATCACATTATTCATCAATAAGGACAAATGTCAAAAAAAAAATTCAACATTAAGGTATTTGAATCATACATTAAAGATGGGCTAGAAGTATTGACATGGAAATAATTGCATTTTAAATAATTTGTTAAAAAGGAGTATTAAGGTGGAACCAACATAGGGAAATCTAATTATAAAGATAATGTGTAACATCACATAATAAATAATCATAGAGACATATTAATGTGGAACAAAATCTCGACATAGGGTATCTAAACCATAAGTTGAAGATGAACCACAAGGAATGACTCCAATATAACATGCAACCTATCTAGCTTACGAATTGACAAAGTGTTTATGTTGATCATAAAAGTAGTTTAAGTCACTATAGTTTTATTTTCTTACTCCTTTTCTCCACTACCAAACTACATAGAGGATTGGGCTTGTCCATTATATCAAGTTGCACATAATACTTTATTCCACATGAGTTATAACAAGACAACGATAACATCAAATCCCCTTTCACTTATATATTTATTTATTGGAAACTTACATATTTATTAATTGGAAAGAATAAAACACTTTCACTCAATCTTGTCATAGTAAAAAATAGATGAAAGTCTACTTCAATGTATATACATATCTATTTGTCAATAGAATCACCATACCGCTTCATTTGTACAAGCCATGCTCTAGTTTTTCAATAATTTGAGACAAATACATGTTCTTTTCAAACTTATTCAACCCCTCAGAAAAAATATTTTCCAAATGACATCCATCCAATATAATTATTGTTTAGAACATGTACAAACATAAGTTGATATATAAGAGTGACTAGATTTAGGTCTAATTACTTCAAGTAGAACTCCTCTTGGATATATCTCATTGAATGCTAAATTTCTAGTGTATTAAAATTTTCTCCAAGGAATCCTTAATTAAGTAACAATGTAAAATCATCCGGTCATTGCATTTTAAGAATGTAACATCTCTAAATAATGAATAAGTCACCTCTAGATGCTTTTATTTGAAGCAATGCCAACTTCCTTGGTTACTTATATTATGTCAATAACAATGATCAACATATAATACTCACATAAGAAAATTCCATTGGCGCCCCTACATCAATCCATGGAGGAAGACGAGGTCCAATAAATGAAAACAATAATACAACTACTATGGGAGTACCCATTACATTATAATCGAAATCTCATAAGTAATTAAGTTTAATTTATGTGAATGTCCTCCTTGAAAGGTCAATGGCAGTAATGCGATTTTCCAAGATGCTTCTCTTCAATGCTATGTTAGGCAGTACATTGATATATAGATACCAACAACAATTACCATGTCCACATTCACAACCATAAGTAATGGAGAATCATTGTTGCCATCACCCACTATTGTAACCGTAATCCAAATATTTGTAGAACAAAAAGCACAAGGAAACAAATTCTCTTCATGCAAAGTTGAATATGTTTATACATAAATATTTAGAACTCAACAATCTAGCCTTTTACATTAGTAATATTAAAATGCACATGACTAGGAAAGAAATATAGGGAGGAACAAATGCTTGGTTGAGGCTTAGGGGTAAAAGGAAATTAAAATATAAGTAACTCTAACTCTTTAATTTCCTCTATTATTCATATGTGAACATTTCTTCCATGACAATGTCAATTCTGACTTCCTTCCCAATTGTGCTTGCAATATTCCAATTATCTCTTGTGACCATAATAATTTTAACTGTCATCGATTTCAAAATGGACATCTTCCTTTGGCTGAACTAACTTTGATATTGTGAATATTCCCATCAACTCTCCATTAATAAACACCAAAGATCAATTAGGTATTAATCAACAATAATTGTTAGTGGTTAATCATTGTTTGCATAATTGGATTTAAAAAATTGTCAAAATAAATTTAATGTAAGAAGATTTATTAAAAAATATAGATTACACATTTTAGTTTACTTTGATATATATGTAGACTAGACTATGTAGATATGGGCTTAATGAAATCATAATAATTAATTTATTTTAGTAGCATTTGCTCAAGGAAAATGTTTGATAAAAAATAAATTAAGAAATTCAATGAAGATTTATGAAGAAAAAAATGTATGAAACATTTTAGTTTTCTTTTAACATAGAATTAGTGTGAGCTCTGAGAATTTGGACTTAATCATTAAGAATTTATAGCATCAAGTCATTATTTTTACTAACGACATTAGATGAACTTAATTACTTAAGGGAGCAGCGTTAAAGGGCTTTAAATTTATAATTTGTAAATGTGATTATTTAATAAAATTCTCGTTTAGAAACTAGTATTTGACAAGCTAGTTTCTAGTTATCTTAGCAACAATTAAAGCTTTGTAATCATCTTCTTAATAGCATTAAGAAGGCCAAACTAGTTACAATAAAATGAGAAATATTCTTGACCTAGTGAAGACCACACAGAATTTTAACAACAAACAATGCCATTTGATTGTTAAAAGGTTTCTTTTGTTTATGATGTTTAACATTCCATTTTCCAATTTAGATTAAAATATTATTCATAGGATCCCCAATTGCTTTCAATAGTCAGATAGGATTTCCCCCTGCAAATTCTTCTGCAACTCATGTGTCAACATGTATATAAAATGCGGTAGCTTGATGGACACTCACAAAGTTTTCAACGAAATTCCTTTATGAGATATGTGCTTAGGAAATATGTTGATTACAACTTACACTAGGAATGGGATTGCTCATGAGGCCATGTATCTCTTCTATCAAATGAGGTGAATAAACACCCAACAATGGGTTCACCTTTTCCAATGTTATCTCAACAATTGTGAACTTAGGAGCTCTAACATAGGGTATGGAGATCCATCAAGATATAATTAGTAGTGTGTTTTAGTTCGATATTGTTGTGATGGATGCTCTGAAAGATTTCAATCCAAAATGTAGGAAGATAGAGATTAAATGTGCACTATTTAACAAAACACCTCAACAATATGATGTTTCTCATATAGTTATGATGGTATAATATGCGCATGATGGTTGGAGGAGGGGAATTGAATCTTTTCAAACAAATCCAACTTGGGGTTGATGCTAAGCTTAAAAATGTTTTCTATTGTTTTCAAAGCTTGTGCCAACCTCAAATATTTAGAGAAAGGTATAAACATATATAGAGAATTGACTACAAATGGATTTTAGTTTGATATGGTCATGGAGAGTGCCCTTGTAGACATGTTAAAGCAAGCATTCCTTAGATGTTTAATCAAAAGAGAGCACAGGGCTTCATCATTGAACCATGTAACCAAGATTGTTTTATAGGAAAAACACTTTCACCTCTTTTCATCATCAAAATGGTTTGCTTCTTGTGTTGTTTTAGCTTAAGAGGAGTTAGGTAACTATAAATGGAAGATGATCCATTAGGCATAAAAAAGTTGAAAATAGGGTGAACTATTAAAACACTTATTGTGTGAAGGTTATCCATTCAAAACTCTGTAGATCTAGAAAAATAAAATAAAAAAAATGATAAATGTAAGATGATATCCATGGAATATATATAATTTATATATGTTGCATTTTTTTCGAAGTTCTCTTCCCTTGCTTCGGGTGTATGCTAGTTATATAATCAATGTGTATGACATTTTTTGTGTAGTTTAGGTAGATAAAGGAATCATAATAGAAATAACATGAGAATGAATTAGAACCATTGATATGTTGATATGCCTCTTATCAACTTGAGAAGAATTTTTCTTATCTTTTATCCAATCTCATTACTTTTTAAAAATTCAAATTTAAGATAAATTTATGTTAATTAAACCATGTTTATATTCTTAGCTAATTGCTTAAATAATAATATTATTCCTTGATACCATCATCTCCATTTAAGGCCAAAAATAAACAAGTAAATTAAACTTAAATAAATATCTTATCACTATGTCATAAGGTTAGAATGAAAATGTAACTTAAAACTAAATAATTGACATTTATTTTAAAAATCTTTGAAACACATATCTCAAGGTAAATGTATAATACATGGTTTTCTTTATCTAAATGTCCACCACTTTGTTAAGTTAAATATTAACATATATAATACATGTTTTTCAAACTTTAAGTGTCCACTATTAAATTTAAAGAATATTTATTTTGTTGCTTTATTGTAGTGAGAGGTGCTCTCTAGCCCAATATGGTAAAGATGTTGTAATGTCATAAACATTTTGACTCGGTTAAATTACATAAAAATAAAAATAAAAATAATTGTATGCCAAAATAAAAATAACTTTAAACTAAAATAATAAGAATAAATTTCTATGGAATTATTATGATTATTATTAATTTTTGTTGGGTAGTTAAGGTAAACTTAACTTGGTCAAGTTACTGGTGTTTTTGACCTCTAGGCTTATTAGAATCCATGGTATTCATGTGGAATATAGTCTAGTTATAGGGGGAAATTAAACCAGCCTAAATCCATCTTAAATTTGAATCTACCAAACACTGAAAGGGATCAAATCACTCTATTTTGTTAGACTCGTGAAACTTAAACTTAACTTCATATGCATAATATACGGTTTTTAAAATTTAAGTGTACATTATTAAATTTAAAAGGTATTTATTGCACTGGCCCAATATAGCGGAGAGGTATAGGCATAATGTAAGTAAGTAAGTATGTTCACATTGTTTAAATGGCAGGATATATATGTATTCCAGGAAGGAAAATATTGTCTAATTTCATTTGAAAAAAAAGAGAGTACATGGCTAGAACATTGAGAAATTACATTATATGACAATTTTCAAGACAACAGTGCCAAAATTAAGATAAACATAGATCTCAATGTTCACATAGACATTACAGATAGGTGTAGGCGTAATGTAAGTAATTTAGTATGTTGAAATTGCTTAAATGCGAGTAAATATATCTATATATATATATATATATATATATATATATATATATTCCAAAAAGAAAAATATTGTCTAATTTCATTTGAAAAAAAGAGTACATGGCTAGGATGTTGAGCAATTACATTATATGACAATTTTCAAGACAATGGTGCCAAAAATAAGATAGACATAGATCACAATGTTCACACATATAGTTATCATCATTCGTTGTACAAAAAAGGATATTTGTAAAACATACAAAAAGAAACAATTATCACCAACAATATATGGTTTGTGGAAAAGCATAAAATAGTGTTGCTAGATAGGAGAATAGAATAATGGATGCCCAAAGATTGCCTCATAGAGCTGAAAGGAAACAAGAAATACTCCCAAAAAAATATCCAATAGCTCGAAGAGATTAAAACATTGGAGATTCCTGACCATGGATAGTTGAATCATCCTATGGTTTAATAATGTGTTGCCTTGAATTTTTTCGAAGAAGATGAAACCTTCTTCCACAAATAGGAGCTTTTTGGATAGAAAATTTGCATGACTATTCCATTCCCGAGAACATGATAAAACGAGAGAAAAAGGATTTTTGTTTGTTTGTTAAGTTTGTGATCTTATCTTGCCAATATTGGAAATTTAAAGCCTAACTTTTATGTCTCCCTACTATCCAATCAATAATTCAATAAACCTACATGGTATCAATGTTTAAATGTGAGGCAAAAAACATTAGTATCCAACATGCAACAATTTATGCTTTGGTGTTTGTGTCATTCCCTAGATTTAGCCAAATGTGGAAGGAGAGAGACCCTTGGCATATTATGTGAGCACCTCCCATCATGAGTTACACCATC
The DNA here is from genome assembly GCA_034641835.2 of Pinus albicaulis. NCBI lineage: Eukaryota > Viridiplantae > Streptophyta > Pinopsida > Pinales > Pinaceae > Pinus > Pinus albicaulis. The sequence goes on from CM076571.1 coordinate 512,647,488, forward strand.
AAAATAACCAACATTTCAAGACTGTGTTCTCTTAGGTAAAAAAAAGAAAGTTTGACATGATTTTATATTTTTTACCTTAAGAAATCTTCAAAAAAAACCAAAGATTTGTGTTGAAATGACATGCTGACAAATGAAACGATTTTGAAATAGAAGCTTGTTATGAACCTTACATATTACCCAAGCTATGAAAATAGGGAGAGATTTGAAAATTTCCATCTTAGAATCCCACCCATGAAGACAAGTCTCAAAAGAAGAATATGGATTGTTAGTCTATATATTGAGGGAGGAGAAAGTATCCTTCATGATATTTTTAGAGAAGGAACAATCGAAGAATAAGTGGGCTACTGATTAATTCCTTCTCAAGAAAATTATACAAAAATTAGGGCCCGTGAAACCTCTACGAGACAAGTTATTCCATGTGAGGATTCGATCTTCCAGGGAAATCCAAACAAAACATCTTAGTTTTGGCGAAAGATCCCATGAGGAAAACTTTTTGTGCCACCAACAATCCTTCCAATCCATAGAGAAGGCATAAATGGAGTCATAGGATTGTATGGATATAAAATTTGTTGACGTAGTGTTTCAACTCCATACAATGGGGTCTTCTTCATCTTTGACATAAATCCCACTAAACGAAAGTTTTGAAATGAAAGTATCCCATTCGACAACTAGAGGACCCTGAAGACCCAAAACATTAGAATTTTTCTAGAAACAAGGAGATATAGACAATGATCTTGACGAGGAGGCATGGAAGAGCGTAAATGCTAGAATCATTGAGGGTGGGTATGATCTCCAGGTATAGCTTGTAGAAAGTATTTCCCCCAATAAAAGGGTCCTTCCCTAGAATAACCTAGTGGCCATTTCCCACCTTCCAGGAAATCCAATTAGTAATCTAGGGAAAATCATCCATAAGACTGCTACAAGTGATAGACCCTAAATGGAAATGTTGAAGATGTAAGGTTTGTAGCCATTCAGGGAAGGACATGTTATGAAGATATTTTATAGCTATAATTTGACTCCAAAGGCATGTTCTTGTGATTGCTCGCAAGAATATTTTCATAGCAAGGGCAAGGATAAAATAATTAAGGTTTTTAAAGCTCAAACCCCCATAGATATTTGTCTATGATAGTAATTCCCCATTTTCCAGATGGAATCCAACACTGATTTTCTTACCATACCATAGAAAGTTAAACATACTCTAATGGAATCTCTTAATGGTTGATTCAGGAATATTTGAAAGGGTAAGAAAATAAACTGATATGCTTTCAAGAACAAATTTTACCACTATCATTTGACCACTGATCTAGGAGGATCTTGCATCAATTCAAATCGAAAGTTCATTCTTCAGTTTTTCTAGTGTTCCAGATGAAGGAGGAAGTCTTCGATGGTGCAAATAAATGATAAGTGACTTTATGGTGTATGTGTTAAAGGGTGATAAATTACTTCATGGTATTAAACCTACACTAAGACCTAAGTCCTAACCATGGTCTTAATCCTAAAGCTAAACCTTGCACAAACAAATGCAATGTTTCAAACCTATGGTGCTTAAACCTTATGTAATGGTCTTACAACTATGTAATAACCCCTTTCAGAACTATGCAATGCGTTAAAAATATGGTTATAAACCATATGTAATAAAACTATATTAAACACAATCTAACCACGTCAGAGTTGACTGTCGGGCGGAGATTTCAATCAACATGTGAACAATCAAAAGGTTAACACCTGACCGTCGGGCTACTGTAGCAGTTAATCGCAAAGCAGAACAAACCGTCGAGCTTGTAGACAGTTGTCACATTAGGATTCAGTACATAGTTACACCATCAGCCCAAAGCCACCTGTTGAGGCCTCGGAATTCCACTACCAAAACATGGGGGAAAACCACCCGGTCCGGACCTTAAAGCAGATCCTTTTCCGTTTGGTGTAGTGGCTTCGACTAGGGATAATGGGACCAGTTTCCCAATAAGGATGATTTTGAGGGTGTTGTGAAGATAAAATTTAAATGGATAATGATTTTAATCTATATGCATCTATCTAAACTATTTAATCTAATATATACCCGAGGTGTTTTTCCTTTATGCGCTCTAAAATGATATCTTTCAAATATCAGTAATATAGATCATTTAACAGTCGAAAGAGATGAAAATTATGTAAAATGATTCTTCTAACAAAGTATTTTGCATAGAATAATTGTGAAAGAAATATCGCATTTATCAGTGTGATTACATATTCAATAAGAAACCATAGCTAAATATTAGAACAAAAGTGCATGTAATATTTATATATGATGACGTTTCAAATATGTAATGCAATCAAAAGATGATTGTCAATCTATGAAGTAAGACTTAATACAAGTGAATAGAAGTACCATATGTACGAAGTTCTAGTCATGTAAACTGACAACAATGAATCTGCTCCTTCTAAATTTCAAGCAATTTAAAGAGTACAATAGTGCAACATCAGTTAAACAGCTTTAATTGTCAAAAGATAACAGATGTGTTCCATTAAATAGATTATTACAAATATAGAGGAGGTTTTAAACAACCTTCCTCATAAAGCTAACTTAAACAACAATCTAGGAAACTAAACTAACAATTTTGATTTATGAGTCCTACCCTTCTTTCTGAATGTGGTCACGAAGTTGAAAAATATCTAACATTGCTTTGAGATGAGTTGGCTGTGATATCCTTGATAAGATCTATCCCTTGAAAATAGAATTTGAGAGTGTTGATTGGGATCTCTTTGTTGAATCTGTAAGAGACTGCAGAGTTTGATGTTGATGATAAGGTTTGATTAGAAAATTCTAGTAATTTTCTTGATCAAACTTATTTACCTTTTTAATAATTTCCTCCTATGTATCTGCTCTCTGTTTCCACTGTGTTTCCACCTGTCTTGTTTCTGAAAACACATCAGACATGTTTTCCTTGAGAAGTTCTGCTCTAGACAGTTGCTCACACATGGATTCAATAATCTCACTTGATATCTTGGATGTCTTTTCTGCTGCTTTCTCTGCCTGTTTGATTTACGCTTCCCATTCTCTGAATAGAATTTCTTTGTGAAGCTTATCTACTTGAGGTAGATTAGCTTCCTTCCCCAAATTTGATACTTGCCATTGAATGTGTTCTTCAATTTTCTTCTCAAGTCTTTCACATTCAAGTTTATGGATTGCTATCTGTTGGATCAATATTTTATTTGAATCAACATAAGAGTCAATTATAGAATCTTGATGACAAAACACTTATTTTTCTTTCTTTAACTTAGTATTTAAATCTAATTATTCTTTGATAAATTTCTCTAATTGTGATTGGCTTTGTAACTTGGTCATTGCTAATTCCAGCTGTGCTTGTTTTTCATTAATCTCCGTCTGATACTGCAATTTGAGGCTTTCAATATCTCTATGAAATTGGGTTGTGTTTACTTTGACTTGTTCACTGGAATTAGATTTATCTTCATTCAAAAACTTCTCTAGTTCTTTTACTCTGGCTTCCTTTTGTTTTAATAACACTCTAACCTAAGTAGCTTTATCAACAGTAGCAGTAGCATATGCTCCTACATACTGTGATGATTTGGTTAGATGTTCAGTAGGGTCATCTGAGGAATATTTCCATAATACATCAGTTGATTCATCTGTAGGCTTTGAAGTTGTTTCATAAATTCTCCTCCTTTTGTTTCTTTTAACTACAACCTTATAACTAGGACTATAGAAAATATCTAATGAAGGAATATCTTCAATTTGTAGAACTATCTGATCTGTAGGATAGACCGGTATGATTTCTTTATCATGCATTGCTGGAACTCTTTGTAGTGGATTAATATTTTCCACTATATTTTGGGAGTGTTCAGGTGTCTGGAAACTCGTTGCTTGATCAATATTGTGATTCTCTTTAGGAGTTTTTATTGCTTCAAAAAATTCCTCCCATTCATTTATAAGATCTTTTGCTTGTGGTGAATTGAACTGATCTAGCATGTTGTGACTGTGCTGAACTGCTTGAGAATATGATTCTGTTCTGGTATTTCTCTTTTCCTCTGGCATCTCTATCTCATGAATTACTTGGTCAATTATCTTTTCTGAGTTTTCCTTTTTAGATTTGGATTCATTTTCAGAGTGATATGAATTATGAGATTGCTATTGTGACTGACCTGATTCATCTTCAGACATAACTTTTACTTCATCATCCAGGCTGACACTTGGAGTGTGTTTGTTGTCATCTTCAATAGTTAACAAATTGAGAGGGACTTTCTCTAGTCTCTTGTTTATGTATGCTTGGAAAGCTTCAAAATCATCTTGACTTAGTTGGCTAGATGCATACTTGATAATGTCTGAAAAATTTTCCATGCCCTGGAAGAGATCATCAAATCCATCTTCCTCCTTTACAAAAGGCTTTAACTTAAGCTCTATGATGTAATTTTTAATTACATCATTTGGATCATATAACCTTTTTGGCATTACTGCCAATTTCAATAAATGAATTTTGGAAACTTCCTTGTAAGTATGGCCAATGTTAGATAGTGCAAAAGTGCCACATTGTACAGGGAAATCAGGCCAAATAGCCTTTTTAGCATCTTTTAGTTGTTTTGTAACACCATTAACAAGATGATAGGCTATTTCTTTTGCAAGTAACTTATCGGGAACGTAATAGGGTAAAACATGGGGAGAAGCATAAGTCCCGAATACTCTAATATATGTAAAATTCTCCTCTGCAAGCCATTTAGCTACAAGAAGAATGTCTGCATGGACTTCTTCAGAAACCCTAGGGGCCCTTTTATTGAAAATCATCTGGTGCATAGGCAATATGACTGCGTAACATATTTTATAGAAGTGTAGGTGGAAGTCTGAATCCTAGAGTTCTCTGTGGTGAATGTGAATTGGGGTAGGGTCTTGGGTAGTCCATTTCCATCCCATGGTAGGAAAAATTGAAGAAAAATAGATAGCATCCATTACATAGGCAAACATATAAAAGGGAGGTATTTCTCTGAATGAAATACTCCTTTTATTCCTATATTCTGTAATGTGTTTGACTAGGTTATAGGATAAGATGTCTTCCCAATTAAAAATTGATGAATTGACGAATGCGTCAATCAGGGGAACCCATTCTTTTGAGAATCTAGTGCTATCAGGTTTGGAAAATAATCTACATAACATATCGACAACATAACAGTAAGGATTAGGAATGTGGGAAATTGGGTACATACCAAACTTATCTTGCTTCAACTTCCCCTAATTATCCTTCCATTCTTGGATGACTTTAATAAGATCTGGATGTTCTCCTCTAAAATTCTGCAAAAATTCTTTGTCATATTTCTGTTGCGGGGGTGGTAGATGGTACATTGTTTTTAAATCTTTTTCCCTAAAAGAACCCATAGTTTCTCCCTTTGAATTCTTGAACATTCTATCTTCAATGTTTAAGTGATTGATTACCAACTTAACCATGTTTGTGTATGAGAGAATTTTTTTCCTTGTAGCTATCCTGTGGATGTATGAGCATACAACGTCAAAAAGAGTTGTGTCGGAGGTAGATGCAGTGCCTGTCGAAGAAAATTTGGTTATCACCCATGGTCCTTCACTTTCAAAAAGATTATACATTGCCTCCCATGTCGAATTGTCATAATATTTGTTGCAGATTGTATCTGAAAATAATGGAGACATCTTTGTATCATCAGTGGATGACGTCTACGAAATTTCTTTACCCTTTTTACTCATTTTTCTCTTCTTCAATCCGTTAACTGGTTTCCTGAAAATAGAGCGAATTTTACAAGTATAGAGTATCAAAGAGACAAATATATCATTTATTTCAAACACATGCAAGAATATATAAATATATTAAGATATAAAATCAATCATCAGTCATAATCTCTGAGTTAATATCTCATACACCTTCACGCGTAAAATATATCAATCACTTTAAATTCGTTAAGACCTTGAATTTCGTTTTGATATGACACAAGTTGTTTCACACGCTTGATCCGTTAAATGGTGTCAGCGCGTGTATCGCAAGTTATAACTTATAAACATTCGTAATACTTACCTTTAAAGACTACAAAATGGGATCTGCGCAAATCACAGATCGCAAATTTTATAGGATAACAATTTGGTGTATGTTATAATTTGTGCGAAATGCGAATTGTGATTTTTGCAAAACTTAAGTGACTGCGATTGCCGAAGGTTTTATATTCATTTCTTTATTTGCTCGTCGGGTCCACGTAGTTGCAACTTATATCAATTTGCTTTTAATGTTTTTGATTGATTAAGTGAGGTGCGATGCGATAAAGTAAATATAAAGGTGATTGAATTTTTTGCGAAGTTTAAACATATCTTCATAAAATTTGAGCGCATATCGCAGTTTGCACATTTTACAGTTTATGAGTCTTTGAAATTCATAAGATATGCAATTTGCGATGCGCTCAAGAAAAAAAAGCAGAAAACTTTTAAAAATAAAATATTTATTTCCTAAGTTTTTTGTATAGGAAATTAAAATAATTTCCTATTTATTTCTAAAGGGTCCCTATTTATAAAAATAAATGGGGATTTTTGTATAGCACAACACCGCCGCAAATAACCACCTAAGTTGCAGCGAATGGTTAGACTGCTCTCCAGTCACATGCATTCAATTCAACCTCCGTCGTTCGCAGAAATTTTTGAGGTTTATTTTTAACATAAATTTTATTTTTGGGTTTCGAATGTTATTTCTGCACTATGTTATTATCCACCTTATCCTAAGGTGTTAGAAATTTATTGCACCGAGAGGTGTTTACCACCTAATCACATGTATTTGTAAAACCACTTGCCATGAATATACCCCAAGGAGTTCGAGATTGAACCTGCATTTTAATTATAAAACCACCATTGCTCATGATGGAGAAGAGAGAGTGTTTTTGAAGGTTTGTATTCAGAATTTTGAAGAGAGAGGCAATTTTTCTTTCAGGTGTATCTTGGTCGTCCGAAGGAGGAATTGGGCACCGAGACAGACGTTGGAAAGCTAGGAGAGAGAGATTTATGTTGACAGAGACTAGAGGTGCCTATTATTATCACTCAGATTGGAGCTCAGGTTGAAGAAGGAAATTCCGAGGTAACATCAAACCGCACTTAGCCAAGTAGCTAGCCCTACTAGGCAAGGAGAGGGCTCTCTCCGTATAGATTCATAGCCAAGATGACTGAGGAAAGAATATTTTAGGATAGGTATAGTAGCTCAGGGTTTTTGATTTTGATGGTATAGGGTTTTTGCTAGATCAGGAGGAGTCAAACAGTTAGGCAAGGAAATTAGGTCAAGACTTGCAGGGTGTTCCATGGGGCAAGGTAGGTACAATGTTTAGCACTTTAGGATTTTGATGGCTGGGTGATCAAGATAGGTGAGGAGCTAGAAAGAGCATGGTGAATTCATGGTTTCTTTATAAACTGAAGAAATTACAAATTATGAATGTTTACCCAAAACAAAGCATAGAAATTATGGATTATGTTCATCTAACTTGAAAACATTAATTAAATAGAAATGAAATGATGGATGAAATAAAAAAAACGTTCTAAAATATGAACACACGAGAAGAAGCTGAAACTAAATACAATACCACATGGATCCCATAAAAATAGCTACAAATTTGATTAATGTCCAGGCCAAAATTGATACAAAATTGTGTCCTTGAGAAGCCAAACCTCCAAAAGAGTCGAACCATTACAATGATTGAGGAGATACATCATATAGATGTTAAAACCACTATTCCTAACCTCAGGGAGTCGAATCCATGAGATAGGGATTAGTTTCACCTACTCCCAAACAAGAAACTGAAGACTAGGAAGACCCAATAATTTGCCTCTAAAAGAGAGGAAACTGATTCATTTGACCTCTAGAGGACTTATCTAATGTATATATGCTAGATAACAATAAAAACATGAAATTTACATTTATATTGATATTTTACATCAATAATCTCTCATTTCCCAAGATAAAAAGTCAAACTGGAGTGAAAATCAAAAAATTGCTGAAGGCTGTGAAAATTGCAATTTTCTTGGCAAATGCGCAGTGCCATGATAGGAAAAATAACCTCTTTTGCAAGCCACTTTTGGAGGCCTTTCCGGTGTCCAAATCATCTCCACGACAACTCATTAGAAAGATCGCTGAGTCTAGTTTCCAAATATGCCTCCATTTTAAAAAATGATGCTTATTTTCCCTGTCAAAAAGTGAATCTCCCAAGACTGGTAAAAGTGCAGCGCCAAGGTCAAAAAGGAGGCAGAAACATGAAAATTTGGTGGTTTTTTGCACTTTTGAGGGACCAGTTCTCCTCCAAATTTTCTGAAACTGGCTAGGGTTGATGTATTCATAATTCTAAACATGATGGTGGTGGCCATTTGTAAATTAGAGGCTCAAAAAAAGAGCGCAGCGCCAGTGGCCCTACGCGTTTGGCAGAATTTATGTTTGCCAAAATTGCTCAAAAAACCAAAAATGCACTAAAGTGCCAAATGTGCCAAAAACTTGCCAAAATTGTAAGGTTACTTGCTGATCAAGCGCTTGAGGCATGAAGAGACACCTCAGCAAGTATTTCTAACCTCTACTTCTCCTTTTGCTTGGTCAAAGCTTAAATTTTTCCATGGGCTCATTTGAGCTTGGCCCTTGCAATTTTGTTCCTCATGGCGTAGTGCTTTGCCATTTTCCTCTGAATATCATTATCCTTTTTTTCCTTCTCTAGCAAACTCTCCAAATGAAAATTGGCTCTATCAAGCCATAACTATCTATCCCTGCTAATCTCTAGGGAAAGCAACTCACTTGGAGTGAGCTGCTCTGCCAACTTAACTTCTCTCTGTCTTTCTCGAGCTAAAGCTCTATTTAGCCCTATTGTCTTTGGTCTCTGTCTTGGAGGCTGATCCTCCTCCTCATCAATCTCACTAAATCTGTCCAAGGTCTCCTCCAGCAAGGCCTTAGCCTTTTCTATTTCTCTTTGTGCTTTGATGGTCCTGACCTCACTGATGATCTACTTGGTCTTTAGCTGCTGATTTTCTTGCTCAAGAAAATCAATCACATATTGTGCTATGTCAATATTAGTTTTAAGTTCACTAATATTTGCTTCTTTTCCTCTGATTGCTGCACCAAAATTTCTATCCTCATCTTCCTCATCAAGGTCAATCGGCTGAAACTCCTACTCTGTTTCAAGTTTATCGCCCTGCTCCTCAATGATTGGATCTTTAGCCTTTCCTTGCCCTTTTCCACCTGTTTTGCTGATGAAGAAGGCATGGCCCCTTTCACTCCAAGTGAAGAAATCATATTTCGGTGGCCTCTTTTATAGGTCTTGGGAAATGGATCAACATCAGTCACATTAGCCCAAGTTGCCTCAATGTCCTTCTCACTGCTTGATGCCTTAGTATCATGATGTTATGATGATGAAAGGTTATGAAAAGGTGAAGAAGTAGGATCAACATAAGGTGAATGCATATGAATAGGTGATGATGTATGAGCAGCAGGATGAGATGGAGGAGTGGATATGGGAGGATGAGATGATGAAGGGATACTCTGATCATGCTGATTAGGTGGGGTAGTGACAATTTCATTTGCTATGAATGTGTCCCATGAAATGTCCTTTTGCTCAAGCTGATGTATGATGATCATCTTGATGAGGAAGTGATGGAAAAGACTTTGCATTTGATGATTATAATCCCTCTTTTGTACAATGTATGCCATCTTGTCAATGCTGCAGGAGAGATAGTAAGGTATGTGAAGCATTCTGACTCTAGTGAAGTGAATGAGGAGTGAGATATGATATGAATAGAGTTGAGAAAACCTCCTCTCATAGGTGAAATACTTCATGATTATTTTCATCATAGGGACATAGCGGTCAAGGAGATGAGAGAAAGGGAAAATGGACTTCTTGTCATCCTTATATCTAGGTTTGAGATATGGTTCATAATAGCTCAGATCGAGGTTTCCTTGTTTAAACCATTTCTCTCCCACATTAGGGATCCCTGTAGTAGATGAAATGGTATTAGTGGACATGGTAAAAGTGACCCCAGCAAGAGTGACCTGCCTATCATGAAGACTTGTGATAAAAAAAACTTGTCAACACAGGGTGATACTAAATCTGTTGCACTTTCTCACAAAACTCAAAACAGCCAACATGTTTAAAACATGACACGGTGAGAGGAGAAGCCATGAGCTCCTTTGTGGTTATTGGTTCATATATGTTGATTTTCCCTCCTTTGTGGTCACTTCTCTTTGGTGTTAGTTCCTCACTGACACCTTTTTCCTCCTCTTTAGACATGTTTAATTTGAGAAATTTTGAAATCCTAGGGTAAATGGAATGAGATGAAGGGAGTGAGAGATGAGATGACTAGCTTAGGAAAATGGAGGGAGTGAATCTAAATGAAAACCTAGGTCTAGAAAAACCCTAGGATTTAACAATATTTATGACTGATAGTGTTTTAGGGACATGAACATGGATTTAGTGCATGAAAATGGGAAGGAAATGGAAACTAGGGTTTCATAGCAACAATAATTTCAAATCTTTATGGAACACTAAATATATGAGAAGAGAGATGATTTAGAGTGCACTTACTGATTTAAAACATCTTGAAGAAAGTGGCAAGGAGATTTAGCTTGCTGGAGGTGATGAAACTATTTAAGACCCTCCCTGAGCAAATGCGCAACTCTCTGGAAAAACGCGCAGCGCCGCTGCGCAAACACACAGCGCCAATGTATTTTGGTCTATATTTTTCTGGCAAACGCGCAGCGCCAAGGAAAACATGCAACGCCAGTGAAACACATGTTTGAATACTGCATTTGGAGGCCTTCCCGGTGTCCAAATTGGGCATAGGATAGCTCGCTGGAAAGATTATTCTGTCTACTTTCCAAATATACCTTTTTTCTGATTGGAGTTGATTTGATCTGTCAAACATTGATTTTCCCAAGACTAATCAAAAAATGCTGAATGGGGATGCAAAAATGCAGAGTGCTGGTGCAGGAAACTTTTGGAGGCCTTCCTCAACTCCAAATTGAGCTCATGATAGCTCATTGGAAATATATATATCTATAGTTATCATTTGATTCATAAAGAAAGTCATTTGGACACTCCAGCTATGAGAAAACGTGATTTTCCCAAGGTCACTCCAGAAGTGCATCAACTCTCCTATGGAACCTGTATTTTTGACATTTATCTAAAACCATGACACCTGTGTAAAATATGAAGGAGGTTTTTCTTCTTGGACCTATTATGGACAAAAACCTCTCTCAGTTTTTTAAAATTCATACTTTTTTAGTCAAAAACATAGTTTTAATTACAATTGGCCCTATGAGTGGCAAATGACTTGACTCTTGGAAAGATCTCTTAAAAAATGATGGAGACATGATCTTATGAGCTGAAATGGCCTCATTAATTTTTTTTATTTGACACTTGATGTGTTCGCATGTGGAACTCTGAGTTGGCAGTTTTGGGAAACTGAGTACTTATTACATTTGAACTGACTGAAGTAAATCATGAGTTTATTCTGGGTCACCTTCACACCTTCTGCTGCCCTTTATTGAAAATGATACAATGAAATTATTTGACCTAATGAAACCCTAGTGACCCAATGAGAAATGAAAGAAAATGACTCAATGAGTGACTTTGACTAAAAGTGGAATGAGATCATACTTGTTTTCAGCATGATAAAGACATGGAAGAGGGTCATCATGCATATATTTGTGAAGGAAAATGGGACACTTGACAAGGACAACCACTAGTGGAACAATTTTATATCATGACCTAATGGAATGATTGAAAATTTCTTTAGAGTGGGACACCTAATATGCACATGCAAAATGTGTTTTGATCCATGGTGGAAGTATGCAAATACTAACACTAACACCTGTGACCATGTTCAGTCTGGTGAATTTATGTGTAAATATTTCCTTGTATCAATCCTTAATAAAACATATGCCCATCTTGAAAGCGGATCCGAAGACGTAGTCCACCAGGGACAAACTCTGTAATCAATGTTTTTTGTCTTCTATCTATGTTCTATGATGCAATTTCATGTTTAATTGTGCATCTTAAGTTATGAATTAAGTCGTAAAATCAATTGCTTTCCCTCAGTCTTCCACACTAAGCGATCAAGTTAAAAATCAATTCACTTTGGCGAATATTCAATTCTACTTCAGTATTATTTCAGATCTATTTTAGATCATATATTTTGGTATCAGAATAGGTTGTGTTTTGTAGGATTTTTTCCAGTGAATGTTAACCAGGTCCAAGTTGTGACGTGGAGAAGGAACGCTCGAGGAGATCGACTTAGAAGTTGGAAAGCATAAAGTCGCTTAAAGATTGACAATGGGAGGATCTGATGTAGGTGAAACTCCTAAAGTGAAGGTCATGGGCGATGAACAAATTCAACAAATGTTGGGAGAACTCTATGAAGATAAGAAGGTGATAGATGCAGCTTCTTCTTCGAAAGCAACGAAGAAGGAAAAGGGAAAATGAAAAGCTGATAAACCTCATTCTCCTCCATCATCATCATCATCATCATCATCTTCTTCTTCTAGTTCATATTCTGAAATATAAAAGAAACCTCATAAATCATCTCTTTTGAAACTTGATGTCAAATTTTAACTACCTATTTATGATGGCGAAATGAATCCTGAAAAGTTAGATAACTAGATTAAACAATTACAAGTGTATTTTAGAATTCAGAACATTTATGATGAAAGAACAAAAATTCATTTAGCTACACGTAGAATGGGGGGAACAATTATAATCAGGTGGGAAAGTAAAACTTAAGTAGATTTAAAGAGGAAAAGTAAAGTCATCTTTTCATGGTATAAGTTTTTAAAATCTCTCAGAAAATAATTCTATCCTTTGGGATACATGCATCAAGTTGTTATTGATTGGCAACATTTGAGGCAAGGTAAAGGGCAGAATTTTCAGGAGTTTACTCAGGAGTTTAGGAACAAAGCTTTGGCACTTAGTATTCCATTCGATACACATGAAACTTTATTAAAGTACATTGGTAGTTTACATCATTATTTACAACATATGTTATTAATGTTTAATCCCATTGAATTTGATGAAGTGTGTGTTCAAGCCATACATATTGAATCAGGTGGCAGACCGTTCAAGTTTTCACAGAAAGCATCCAAACAGTTGGAAATCAAGGATTCCAAAGACAACAAGAGGAAGAGCAGTACGAAGGGAAAGAAAACAATGACTGCTCAGAAGGACATTCAAAGACCTAATTGTACTCACTGTCAGAGAATCGGACATGATGAAGCCAGATGTTGGAAACTTCACCCATAACTCAGACCAAAGAAGTTCCAAAAAAAGAAAGGTGAAAAGAAGGCTAATACAACTATCCAACAAGATTTGGGCTCCAAATCAGGTGATGAAAGGAAAATAACCGCAATGGTTTCGAAAGGTAAAATTTATGATGCTAGTTCAAGTTCTAGTACTTCTGCATCTTATTCAAACATAAATCATCTGGATGAGGATAAAAGAGGCTAATTATTTCACATAAGGGTAACTTATAAGCACACAAAAATAGACACATTATTTGACAGTGGATCACAGGCAACTTTAATCTCTGAAGAATTAGTTAAGAAATTGGGTTTGGAGACACATAATCATCCAAGACCATACCCATTAGGTTGGCTAAAATAAAATACTTAGATTAATGTCACAAAGCAGTGTCTTTTAAAATTTTCCATCACAGGTTTCTCGACTTCTATGTTGCTCCGTGCCCTAGCCGATGCTGAGAAAACGCAGCCTGCTCACGATCTACAACCAGCCCCGCATGGCTACCCCGAAGTTGGATCCGGGGTTGCCTTCTCCATCAGAAATAGCTGCAACTTCAAACAGGCAACAACCAGATGAAGAATCATCTGTTTTTGCATCTCTCATAAGTTTTTTGGGACCCCAACGAACTAGACCAGTAGCCACAAAGTTTGTTAAAAAACTGGAATCCATTCCAGAAATATCTCTACCTCCCTCTGGGCCAAGGAAAGCCGCAATCTCTCTGGCGGAAAAAGGACTAGTGGGTCAATTTACAGGACTATGGCCCTCACTCAAAACAGTGCAGAAATGGGTAGAGAGGAACTGGATCCAATTTATACAAGGAAAAATCACCGTAATATTTTGCGCTCGGGGATATTATACATTTTTTTTTTAGACTAAAAGTGATCAAGATCTCATATTCTGAAGTGGGCCTTACTTCATGGACACAAGGGGTTTGTAGCTTAATCGATGGACATCGGAATTTTATCTAGAACTAGATGTCCCCAACGCGGAACCAGTATGGGTCAGATTGCCACACCTCCCTCTACACTGCTGGAGCGATGACTCAATTCGTGCAATAGTAAATAGAGTGGGTAAATACATCAAAAAAAGTGAACCCAAAGACAACATGCAGGCATGAGCAAGAATTTGTGCTGAGGTGGATCTAGGAAAGGGCCTCCCGGAAGCAGTCAAAATCAAGGTGGACAACTGGATCCACATTCAACAGCTGGACTACGAGAAAATCCCCTTCAAATGTAAGGTATGTCATGAATACAGTCATTTCACCAATAGATGTAGCAAAAGAGAGGAACCTAAAAAAAACACTGAAGAAACATCAGATCCAAAATGGGAAAAAGTAAAAAAGAAGAAGACAACATCAAAACCCGCCTCTGGCTCTCATCCCCCTCCTCCACTGGATCTCCCCTCCCCTCTCAACCAACCTCACTCTTGGGGAAAAATCCTTTTGACATCCTCTCATCTGCTCTCATTCCATTTGATCCAATCACCACCTCCTCCCCCATTCACACCCTTCTCACATCTCCCACTCCTACCCCTTCTGGTTCCCCTCATCAGGCGGACAAGCCTCTCCCCCAAAACCCGGACCAAATCCTCACAAGAAACCAAACAAAAGAAACTCCTAAAAAAACTGAGAATACAAAAAAATTTGGAAGGAGATCAAACAAAGAAATAAGAGACGAAGAAGCAACCAAAGATATCTCATTGGGAACACAACAGGGATTGGAGAATTTCCTAGAAAAAGGACCAAAGAATAAATAAAAAGTACAAAAAGCAAATAAAAGGAGGGGTCCTACAACCGCCCAAAATAATAAATAATGATAGTTGTCTCTTGGAATTGTAGAGGGTTGGGTCAACCCTCCAAAATTAACTTTTTAAAAGACCTGATAAAAAGTGAAAAACCTGACATCCTCTTAATTCAAGAGACAAAGCTAAGCAGCCAAGAAATTGATGCGATCATAGGAAAATCTAGGATCTATGAAGGACGAGAAATATCAGCTACTGGAGCTTCAGGAGGGATAGGCACTATATGGAAAAAAGGGAAACAACACACAAAAAAAGACCACCAGATAAACACTAAACTGGAGAATGTTGAAACTAGTGGGAAAGCCAACATCTACAACATATATTCCCCCAACCACTATAAGGACAAAGAAATATGCTGGCAAACCTTAAAAGATAGCATTGGGGATGACTATGAAGATAACCTTCTTGTTGGGGGAGATCTAAATCTAATACTCAAAGCTGAAGAAAAAAGAGGAGGGAATTTCTTATCGGATCCAAGTAGAGAAGCTCTAGAAGAGATAATGGAACAAAGTCACCTTCTTGACATCCGCCCTAAAAATGGGAAATACACCTGGGACAACATAAGAATAGGCAGGGAAAACATCAAGGAAAGGCTAGACCGGATCCTTATACAAGATAAGATGATAGTCAACTACATCAGAGCTACATCCAGAATTATCGCCTCAGCAGTTTCTGATCACAAACCAATTTTGATGGAGCTGGCATGGATGAAAACTACGGACCACTGCCCTTCAGATATAACCAGCTTTGGGGCAGTAGTGAAGAAGCACAAAAAGTGGTGGAAAAGGTATGGGGAAAAAACATCAACGGATCCCCAACTTATATATGGGAAACAAAAATAAAAGCTACAAAAGTAAGATTGAAATATTGGGCAAAAAACAGATATAAAGAACCACACAAAGAGAAAGAGCACCTCAAAAATTAGCTAAAGCAGATTCAAGAGGAATTGGAAAGCAGTGAAAGCACCATAGAAAAGTAAGCAAGATAAAAAGAAGTTCAATGGAAAATCTACAGAAACAACAGAAAAGAGGAAGAGACTTGGAGGCTCAAGTCTAGACAGTTATGGATGCATGCTGGAGATAAGAACACCTCCTTCTTCCATAACTCGACAAAAAATAGAATAATAAAGAACAACATTGAAAAAATTACAGGAGGAGAAGGGAAAGATTTAAAAGGACAAGAGGAAATAAAAAATGAGGCCTGCAACCATTTTAGAAATATTCTCACAGCTTGAGATAGCCAGGCAAATCCTGAAGAGTTTCTGAGACATATCCCAGGAATTATTGATAATAGCAGCAACATCTCTCTTACTAAGGAAGTGATGGAAGAAGAAGTAAAGGAATCTGTTTGGACTCTGCGACCGGACAAGCCTTTGGGACCAGATGGTTTTCCCATAGCTTTCTATAGAACCTTCTGGCAAATCATTAAAAAGGATCTGTTGAAAATGATAAGATATGTAATGAGAAAAATAAAGATTGGAGGATACACAAATTCAACCTTCTTGGCCTTAATACCAAAAGATCCCCGACCTTCTACTCTAAACCGATTCAGGCCCATATCCCTTTGCAACAACTCTTACAAACTTATTTCCAAAATTATAGCTGGCAAGCTGAAGCCCCTCCTCCCCAACCTTATCACTGAAAACTGAGGAGGATTTTTTCCCAACAGGCAGATAGTGGAGCATATCATCTTAGTTCAAGAAGTCATTCATACCAGTCTCAACAATAATGAAAAAGGCTTCGTCCTAAAAATGGATATGGCGAATGCCTTTGACAAAGTTAACCTCTCCTTTCTTGTAGATGTTCTAAAAGCATTTGGCTTCTCAAAATATTTTGTTGAATTAATGCAAGCATGCACAGTGGGTCCTTGGATAGCCGCACTCATCAATGGCAGGCCGTGCAAATTCTTTCAAATCTCAAGGGGTTTAAGACAGGTATGCCCCCTATCCCCCTTCCTCTATATCATAATGGCAGATTCCCTCAGCAGAAACTTGGAACAATGTAGAAGAAACTCCACTCTAACAGGCCTCTCCATAAGCAAAGGAACCAAAAGAATAAATCACTCTCTATTTGTAGATGATACTCTTCTAATGGGAGGAGCATCCTGTATAGTGGTAAGAAGATTCAAAGCCATCTTAGGAAACTTCATGGAGGTCTTTGGAGGCATGGTCAACAATGGAAAAATCTATTTGTATAGCTGGAATACTCCCATAAAGACCCTGCATAGAATGTCACAAATTCTGAACATTCCTTTCCAAAAATAGCTGGGACCATTTTCAATACATGGGGCTGCTAATTAGCAAGAAAAATATGAAGAACGAGATATGGAGAAAATTTGCAGAAAAATGAAAGTGAAAATCCAAGCTTGGGGAATTCTCTGGCTAAACCAAGCAGGCAGAATTACGCTAATAAAATCCATATTAGCAACTTTGCCTCTATACCAATTTGCACTTATATCGGCCCCTGCAAGCATCCACAAACAAATTGAAATAATTATCAGAAGCTTCTTATGGCAGGGAGGGAAAAGAGAGAAAAATAAATTCAACTTGATAAATTGGAAGCAAGTAACAGCTACATACAAACAGGGGGGTCTCCCCATAAAACTTCC
Source organism: Pinus albicaulis (assembly GCA_034641835.2). Lineage (NCBI taxonomy): Eukaryota > Viridiplantae > Streptophyta > Pinopsida > Pinales > Pinaceae > Pinus > Pinus albicaulis. The sequence continues at coordinate 512,665,140 of CM076571.1, forward strand.
AGGATTGATGAACATAGCACTAGGAAGTAAAATAACTTGGAGATTCCTTATAAGGGAAAAATCGTGGTGGAAAGCTACCCTTGAAGCTAAATATCTCAATGGACCAAGAACCATGGTTCTGGAAAAGAACCCTCCAACAAGGCCTTGCACTCAGATATGGAAAGCAATCACCAATGAAACTCAACTCATCAAAGATCATATCACTATGAGACTGGGAAATAGGGAGCAAACGAACGTCTGGAAATACAGCATAATGGGACACCCACCCCTGGGGAACAACCTAAGTACAAAGGAATTAAAAGAATGGATGATAAAGGAAGGCCTTCACAAGCTGAGTGACATTTCCACCTGGGAGATAGATGGAGACTGGAAGCAATGGGCCAAACCCAATCTTCCACGCGACCTTACAGATCAATGGGAACAATTAATAGCCCTCTTAGCAGGGGTAGCTCCAATAGACGAAAATAAGAATGATATTCACATATGGGAGCCAACAGGAGGAGATTATATGGTCAGAACAGGATACCAAAAACTTCATGAGAAGCAAAATCATTAAGACTAGCGATACTGGAGATTAGCATGGAAGGTTGAATCCCTTCCCAAAATCAAAATTTTTCTATGGACTTTACTACACAACAAATCTCTAACTGCAAAAAGTCTAAAAAGAAGAGGAATAAGTGGGCCGTCTCAATGCCCACTATGCAGAAAGGAGGAAGAAACAATCCAACACTTATTTTTGGAGCTCCTTCTCAAAAAAATGTTGGGAGGCAATGGTGATACCCATAGTAGCAAATATAAATTACAACGTCCCCATAAATCAATTTATCAGCAGATGGAAAATTAGGTATCCACACTCCCTAAAAAACAAACAAACAATAAAGAGATTATGGAACAACCTACCTTCATTCCTCTACTGGCAACTATGGCTAGCAAGAAAAGGAATAATTTTCAAGGATAATACCCCAACAGTAAGCAAAGTCACAACAAAAGCATGGGGACTAATGGTGGAATTTCTCACAACAAAAGGGGTCAAAGGAATCAATTTGAGCCAACTTCAAGAAGAGGAAAGGAATTGGATTAGTTTTGCAGTAAGCAAGATCAACCAGACTCCTCAAATGAATAACACAATAAGGCATAAAAACTAGAAAATAAGGAAAACCGAAGAAGAATTTCAAGCCTAGGTAAACACTGTAAAAAAAGCATGCCTCTTTTTTGATGGTGCATCAAAAAAGAATCTAGGCAAAGTAGGTACTGGAGGAATAATATTGCTACAAAATCAGTCCACGCAGACACCTTACAATTGGGGCCTCGGTCAGATGACGAATAACAAAGCAGAGGCCTATGGGCTATTGCTAGGACTCAAAATTCTAAAAGAAAAAAAATAAATGAAGCCATCATTTTTGGGGATTCAACTATCATTATCAAGGCAATGGAAACAAATTCTCTCCCAAAAAATGCAGGGCTAAATCAAATTTTGAATAGAGCACAAAAAATATCAAGGTAGATTGGTAATATAGAGTATTTATACATTCTAAGGAAGAACAACAAATTAGCAGATGAGCAAGCAAACAAAGGAGTAAATCATAATGCTGGACAAGCTCAAATTGGAGAAATCACTATACAAATTCCTATCCCTTGATCTATCCTCCTTCTTCCATGATGGCCAACAATCAAATCACATCAAATCAGAATTTCAAAGTTATCATCAAAATCCATTTTGAATTTACATCTAAGCATTGTGACAAAACTGGAATATTACACAATCTCTGCAATATCCTTAAAATCATTACATTCAACACTTCAAAATCCCATGGAATCACATTTCACGTGATCTCTCTGCAACCTCACTCCCTCATGCGCTTCATTAAATTGCGTTCTACCCAACCAAACCTTCATCTCTCCCTTTCACTTTTTTCTCTGCATGAGCCTTACGCCTCCTCTGCTGCATTTTCCTTTTTATCTCTTTGGTTTTTCTTCACTTTTTCCATCCCCTCTATTCACACAACGCCTTCCTTTTCTCCCTTTTTTTTTTTTATCTCTCATGCTTTTCTCCCAGCCCACTCCTCCTATCCTTTGAACTTTCACTTTAAAGCTTCCCTGTTGTGCTCTTTTGTGAGCTGGACGCTCACCTCCTCTCCGGCTACATCCTTGCTTCTCCTCCTGCGTGTTCGCACTTCCTCTTTCTGCAAGAGGGCGTATTCATCTACAAAGAGAGCTGTATAAGGAAAAGGAGCAGCGCAGTTGTGGGCTTCAGCAACGAAAGAAGGAGCAGCCAATTCAAACAGCATCATCAGTGAAAAGTAAAAAATGGACCCTATGGAGAATAGAGCATATCCCTGTGCTTTCTGCAAGTCACACCGAATTGTGATTGAAAACCTCAACAATCAGATTCTGCAAGATAAAGAAAAAACCAAAGCATAAATGGCCTATATAAGATCACAATGGAAGACATGCAATGAAGAAATAAGGACATTGAGGAACAACTGCAGTCATCTACAGGAATCAATTGACAATATCAAGGAAGTAATGAATAAAAATTCAGAGCAAGGCTCCACATCAATGGACCAAGGAGGCAGGCAACGTGGAAGCGAGAATACTGTCAACAAATAGCTCATCAAATCTCTGATCACTCATGACTCTAGTTTTAATTTACAGCAACAATATTAGTTTATTATGAAAGTCAAATGTATTGTGTTATTACTTCAGTTTGTCAAACAGTATAGCTCCAATGTAACCACCTCGAGCTCTAAAAGGAGGAGAGAAAAATGGAAATCAAGTAGCACATGCCAAGAAATAGCACCCAAGCAGATCTCTCTCTGCACCAAACTTGGGGAATTTTGTAATGGAGTAGTTTCTCTCCTCTTTTTTTAGAAATATAACACAACCGATCTTGTTAGAAAAAAGAAAAAGAAAAAAATTCCATCACAGATAATTACATTGATGAAGTGGCTTTAAATGTGATTCCATTAGACATATGTGGAGTAGTGCTAGGAAGTCCTTATCTCTATGATCGCGATTTTGTATTTCATAGGAAAGAGAATAAATATCACCTTAAGAAAGTTGGGATTGAATACATTGTCAGGGCATATAAATTCAAAATACACTTGGATTTAGTTACTACTAATCATATGAAGAGGCTAATAAGAGTCAAGTAAAATATATATACTCATGGTTGTAAAAGAACAACGTAAGGATAAACATGATGCTTTTTTGGGTTGTGAATCTTAGTTTAAAGATAGTTTGGTTAAAGTGGTAGATTCTTTTCAAAGTATATTTAAAGAACCAAAACATCTACCTCCTAAACGAAAAATACAACATGAGATACAATTGATGTCTGATTCCCCTCTTCCTAATGTCAGAATGTATTGCATGTCAGTCATAGAGAATGAAAAAATAAACAAACAAATCTAAGAGCTGGTTGAAAAAGGCTTCATTCGACCCATTTCATCTCCATGTGGTTCACCCATAATTTTTGTTCCTAAGAAAGACATGACATGGAGAATGTGTGTTGACTTTAGGGCTTTAAACAAATCACAATCAAGAATAGGTATCCTCTTCCCAGGATAGATGATTTACTTGACCAGTTGTAAAATGTTGTCTATTTCACTAAGTTGGATTTGTGTTGTGGCTATCATCAAATTCAGATTGCAGAAAATGACATCTGGAAAACTGCATTTAAAACTAGGCAGGGGCTATTTGAATGGTTAGTGATGCCTTTTGGTTTGTGTAATGCTCTAGAAAATTTCATGCGGGTTATGAATGATGTATTTCATCCATACATTGATAAATTTGTCATAATCTACTTAGATGATATCCTGATTTTCAGTTCCAGTATGGAAGAGCATTTTAGGCATGTTAAACAGGGCTTTGAAGTGTTGCAAAGGGAAAAATTGTACCTTAAACTGTCCAAATGTGAGTTTGCGAAAAATTCACTGATTTATCCTGGTTACATAGTTGGAGGTGGTCATTTGAAAATAGATCGAGCTAAAATTGATGTGATTTCTAAGTGGCCAAGACCACAGAATGTGACTAAAGTTAGGATTTTTCTATGTGTAGTTGAATATTGGAGGAAATTCATTTCTCAGTTTTCTTTGATTGCATCACCATTACATGATTTAACATGTTCTAAAGTTTCCTATCAATGGGGAGGGAAATAAAAAAAATATTTTGATACACTTAAGGAGAAAATTGTCACAGCACCAATCTTAGCTTTACCAGATCTTCAACAACCATTCGAAATTGAAACAGATGCAAGTAGTTATACAATGGGTGCAATCTTAGTTAAAAAATGGAAACCTATTTGTTTTCATTCATAAAATTTTTCTAAGACAGTTGCAAATTATTCGACATATGATAAAGAACTGTCTGCTTTGGTTGAAAGTGTTAAGAAATGGAAACACTACTTAATGGGTAAGGAAACAATGATTCACACAAATCATCGGCTGCTTCAATACCTTCAGTCATAGACTAAGTTGAAACAATCTCGCCATTACAGATGGATGGTATTTATTCAGCAATTTCACTTAGTAATTAAGTACAAGAAAGGTGTAGCAAACAAAGTTGTTGATATGTTGTCTAGACCATCTTTGAATGCTTTAATAGGGTTGCATAATAGTTCTTTAAAACTTGAAAGTTATTTAGAACAATCTAGTACAGATGTTGATTTCATATATATTTATGAATCACTAACTCATGGTACTCAGGTGGTATAAGTCAATTTTCATGTTCATGATAGGTTGTTATATCATCTAGGTAAGTTGTGCATACCACAGACAGAAAGGGCACATGTTATTCGGGAAGCACATTCTTCTTACATTTTAGGATATTTTGGCATAAGCAAGACAATGGTGCAAATCCAAAGGTATTGCTATTGGCCTTGTTGTATGAAACAATTGTTAAGTACATTAAAGGATGTGTTATGTGTTCAACAAGCAAACCAAGAAATCAAAATATTGGCTTGTATATGCCACTGCCAGTTCCTTCGCGACCATGGGACAACATTTCCATGGACTTTGTTGGAGGACCTCCTATGTCCAGGAGATGGCATGATTACATGTATGTCGTGGTTGATAGTTTTAGCAAGATGTGAATTCTTGTTCCATGCAAAAAGAAAATGACTGTTGAATAGACTGCACATATGTTCTTTCAACAGGTATGTGTTCATTTTGGGTTCCTACTTACATTATTTCCAACCGAGACACTTGCTTTGTAGGAGAGTTTTGGTCCACTTTGTGGGGACTCATGGACAAAAAGCTGAAGAAGAGCATAACTTTTCATCCACAGACCGACGGGCAAACATAAGTGGTAAATAGGACAATGATACATATTCTCAGAGGTTACTGAAGCAAACATCCTAAGTTGTGGGATGAATCTTTACATTATTTGTAGCATGCTTACAATCGAGCCTTATATTCTTCGACTAAGCGATCACCATTTGAAACATGTTTTGGGTATCTACCAAAGTCACCAATGGTTTTCATGTTTGGTGAAGAAGATAAAGTGGATGGACACGCCGATTCAAATAAATATGTTAAGTTCATTCAATGGATACAACAGATACATGAAGCAGTGCTGGATTGGTTAGAGAAGAGTCAGGCCAAGTACAAAATGTGCCTTGGCAAGCATCAAGTGGATCATCATTTTCAGGTCGGTGATCAGGTATGGTTGTATATTAGTAAAGACAAGTTGAAAGGTGAAGGTAAGAAACTAAAACCCATCAGGTATGGTCCTTTCTTTCGGTTAGATTTACCTCCTTACATGCATATTTGTTTAGCTGCAAATGTAGAAAATCTGAAGTTGTATGAACCTCTGATGATCATTGATCCAGAGGAAGATACATAGATTCATAAAGTTGATGATTTTGCACCTGAGTATATCAATGAGTTGCAAGAAGATACCATCTTGGAGAGGAAGGTTCACACTTCAAGGCATGGATATGTTGAATATCTTTGAGTGGAACTGAAAGGCATGAATCCAAGCAAGACGAGGTGGATGGAGATCAGAAAAGTGAGGGAGTTGTACCCTCACCTGATATTTTCTTAAATCAAAATTTTGTTGGTCCAAAAGCTTTCAAGTGGAGAGGATTCATCTAGGAGGATCTTGCATCAGTTCATATCGACAGTTCAGTCTTCAATTTTTCCAGTGTTTTGGATGAAAGAGGAAGTCTTCGATGGTGCAAATAAATGACAAGTGACTTTATGGTGTATGTGTTAAAGGGTGGAAAATTACTTCATGGTATTAAACCTATGCTAAGACCTAAGTCTTAACCATGGTCTTAATCCTAAAGCTAAAACTAGTGCAAACAAATGAAATTTTTCAAAACTATGGTGTTTAAACCTTATGTAATGGTGTTACAACTATGTAATAACCCCTTTCAGAACTATGCAATGTGTTAAAACTGTGGTTATAAACCATATGTAATAAAACTATATTAAACACAATCTAACCGCGTCGGAGTTGATTGTTAGGTGGAGATTGAAATCAACATATGAATAGTCGGAATGTTAACACCTGACCGTCGGGCTACTGCAGCAGTTAACCGCAGAGCAGAACAGACTGTCGGACTTGTAGACAATTGTCAAATGCAGAGTCAGTGCACAATTACACCGTCAACCCGAAGCCGCTGAAACTAACCACCTAGGTGGCAGCGAGCGGTTAGACCACCCGCCAGTCACATGTAGTCAGTTCAAACTCCGCCGTTTTCAAAAACCGTTGGGGTCTATTTTTAAAATAAATTTTATTTTTGGGTTTCGAATGTTATTTATGCGCTATGTTATTATCCACCTTATCCTAAGGTGTTAGAACTTTATTGCACCAAGAGGTGTTTACCACCTAATCACATTTATTTGTAAAACCACTTGCCATGAATAGACCCCAAGGATTTTGAGATTGAACCTTCATTGTAATTATAAAACCACCATTTTCCATGATGGAGAAGAGAGTGTTTTTGAAGGCTTGTATTCAAAATTCTGAAGAGAGAGGTAAGTTTTCTTTCAGGTGTATCTCGGTCGTCCAGAGGCGGAATTGGGCACCGAGACAAACGTTGGAAAGCTAGGAGAGAGAGCTTTCTATTAAAAGAGACCATATGTGCCTATGAGTATGTTCATTCTGGTAATTTTTGTGTAAATACTTCCTTGGATCAATTCTTAATAAAACAAACACCCATCTTGAAAGCGGACCCGGAGACGTAGTCCACTAGGGACGAACTCCGTAATCAATGTTTGTTATCTTCCATCTCTATTATTTGCTGCAATTTCATGTTTAATTGTGCTTCTTGAGTTCTGGATTAAGTCGTAAAATCAATTTATTTCCTTCAATATTCCACACTAAGCGATTGAGTTAACAAACAATTCACTTTGGCGAATATTCAGTTATACTTCAGTATTATTTCAGATGTATTTCAGATCAACCACCTAGAGACAACCACCTGTAGCACGATTTTTTATTATTCTCTTGACTTAATTGATGAGCCACAACCAATATTTTACTTGGTAGCAGTTTGGTTTAAGATAATAACCCAAATATATGAATCGAGGTTTAAAGGAGACACCTTTAATGAAAGAAAAGATGTGATGGTATCGATAATTTGCACCATAATATTGTTCTGGAGAAAGGATGATTTATGGGGGCTAATATCCATGTATGTCATACAACAAAATGTAATGAGTATACCGTGAAAATATGACCATTCCACAATGGTGTAATTCCCAAATATCAAAACATCAAGCACAAAGAATGGATGAGATAGATATAAAAACTTTGTTACTTTGAACCCTTTTATTTAGCTGTCACATTTAGCCTTTGTTATCATACTACTAAGACCCTCAATAATAAAGAGAAATAAGATGGGTGATAAGGGACAACCTTGTCTAAGGCCTCTGGAGCAAGAGAAAAAAGTGGAAGGGGATCCATTTACAAGGAGAGTGAAGTTTGCAGAAGTAATGCTTATATATGTGTGTGTGTGTGGGGTGGGGGGGGGGGGGGGGGGATGTGTGTAGGCTTAATGTATATAATTATGTCAACATTTTTAAATGTTGGGAAAATATAATAATACTAATAAATTAAAAAAAATGTTGGTTTTATATGTTTTAATTAATATTCAAATTAAAACATATATAAATGTAAAACGCAACGTAATTTAAAATGTAATATAATGTAAAATGTAATGCAAAATGTAAAACGTAAAATGTAAAATAGAATTTGTAAAATGCAAGGCATGAAGCTATCGGTTTGATAAGAAGAGATTGATATGTCTATAATTTAAAGTTACCATATTATTGTTTCTTTAACGGGTTATTTCTTTATATATTATTATTAATATAATATCAATAATATTCATTATTATTATTCCAATATATTATAATAATAATAATATCCATTATAATTATTATTATATTAGACATTAGATATATTATTGATTACACAGTGAAAATTCTCGATCACATGGAGAGAGAGAGAGAGAGAGAGAGAGAGAGAGGAGAAAAAAGACACAGAGATATAAAGGTGGAGAGAGAGAGGGAATGAAAAGGAAGTGAGGGAGAGAGAGGATAGGAGAGAGAGGGAGACACATAGATAGACAGGGGAGAGAGGGGGAGAGAGAGAAGGAGAGAGGGATGAAGATAGTGATAGATTTGGAGGGAGGAGAGATATAGTGAGAGATATATGGGGGGGGAGAGAGAGATAGAGGGAGGTGGGAGAGAGAGAGAGGGAGAGAGAGGAAGGAAGAGAGAGACGAGGGGAGAGAGTGAAGGAGAGAGTGAGGGAGAGAGAGATGGAATTGGAGTGGGAGATAGTGACATAGTTGGAAGGTGGAGAGAGAGATGGAATTGGAGGGGGAGATGGTGACATAGTTGGAGGGTGGAGAGAGAGAGAGAGAGAGTGATGGGGGAAAGAGACAAAGGAAGATGGGAGATAAAGGGATAGAGATGAATTCATAGAGAGATAAGGAGATATGGTGGGAGAGAGATATGCAGTTGAAGGGGAGGAGAGATGGAGGGAAGAAGAAATACAAAGAGAGAGAAATATGGAGAGAGTGAGAGGGAGTGACACAAGAGAGATGGCGAGATATTGAGGGAGAGAGGAGAGTGGGAGGGAAGATAGAGAAAGGGAGAAACAAGAAGAGAGAGAGGGAGAAAGGGGAAGAGAGAGAGAGAGAGAGAAGGGGAAGAGAGAGATAGAGGGAAAGAAATATGGAGGGGGAGAGAAAGAGAGATGGAGAGAGAGTGTGTATGTTTGGGGGGTCAAATAGAGAGAAAAGAAGGAGATACAAAAGTATATAGAAATATAGATGGATGGGAGAGAGAGGGAAGAATTGAGAGATAAAGAGATGCAGGGAGGGTGATACAGATATAGATGGAGATAGGGAGAATATATGTTTGGGGGGGTCAGAGAGAAAGAGAAAAAGAAGTGGATATGGAGGGAGATATAAATATAGATGGAAAGGAGAGATAGAGGGAAGAAGAGAGAGACAGAGTGAGGGAGAGAGAGGGAGAGGGGGGGAAGAGAGATGGGGGAGAGAGGGAGGTGAAGGTAGAGAAGTAGAGAGGGAGGGAGATAAACAAAAAGATGGAGGGGGATGAGAGAGGGAAGAGGAAAGAGACACATGGGTTCACCTTTTCCAATGTTATCTCAACAATTGTGAACTTAGGAGCTCTAACATAGGGTATGCAGATCCTTCAAGGGGTAATTAATAGTGCGTTTTAGTTCAATATTGCTGTGACAGATGCTCTAAAAGATTTCAATCCAAAATGTGGGAAGATAGAGATTAAATGTGCAATATTTAACAAAATTCCTCAATGAGATGATGTTTTTTAGATAGTTATGATGTTATGATATGCGCAGGATGGGTTGGAGGAGGGGAATTGAATATTTTCAAACAAATCCAACTGGGGGCTTAGGCTAAGCTTAAAAATGTTTTCTATTGTTCTCACAGCTTGTGCCAACCTCACATATTTAGAGCAAGGTATAAACATACATAGAGAACTACAAATGGATTTTAGGTTGATATGGTCATGGAGAGGGCCCTTGTAGACATGTTAAAGCAAGCATTCCTTAGATGTTTAATCAAAAGAGAGCACATGGCTTCATCATTGAACCATGTAACCAAGATTTTTTTATGGGACAAACACTTTCACCTCTTTTCATCATCAAAATGGTTTGCTTATTGTGTTGTTTTAGCTTAAGAGGAGATAGGTAACTATAAATGGAAGATGGTCCATTAGGAATAAAAAAGTTGAAAATAGGGTGAGCTATTAAGACACTCATTATGTGAAGGTTATCCATTCAAAACTCTGTAGATCTAGAAAACAAAAAATAAAAAAATGATTTATGTAAGATGATATCCATTGAATATATAAAATTATATACATTGCATTTTGATTGAAGTTTGCTTCACTTTCTTCGGGTGTATGCTAGTTATATAATCAACGTGTATGGAATTTTTTGTGTAGTTTAGGTAGAGAAAGGAATCATAATAGAAAGAAAACAAGAATGAATTATAACCATTGATATGTTGATATGCCTCTTATCAACTTGAGAAGAATTTTTCTTATCTTTTATCCAATCTCATTACTTTAAAAAAAATCAAATTTAAGATAAAATTGTGTTAATTAAACCATGTTTATACTCTTAGCTAATTATTTAAATAATATTATTATTCATTTATACCATCATCTCCATTTAAGGCCAAAAATAAACAATTAAATTAAACTTAAACAAACATCTTATGTAATATTCCTAAATTAGCTTACAACTAATTGGAATATTAAAGTTTTTGTTTTGTCACTTAAATAGGTGAATAAGTGGGTAGGGAGACCCATAAATATCTTTATTGTGAATAAAAATACTTCTCATGTGAAAGTGGATCATCATTCCAGCTCAATAAAGCACCCTAAGGTGTGAACAGGGGCTAAAACATGTGGACTGGGTCAACTTAGACCAAATCAACAACGCTGTCATGGAGGAGTGGGCATTAATGGAGGCACAACACAATTTTAGATGGAGACACATTGCATGGAAGTAGTGTCATTAATGGATGGGGCTTAGGGTTTGGAAGCTCATATCTTATAAAAGGAAGAGGATGGCATCCATATTATGCATCTTGGTATTTTTGATATTTTGATATATGGTCTGTATAGATATATAACTTTCTTCAGCTGTTTAGCTAAGATTGCATGTGTTGTTTAGCACAGGGTGTTCCTGATCGGGAATCCCACCTTTTCCATTGAGAATATCTTGGGAGATTTTTCACTATACTTCCAAAATTAGGCAATTGGCCAAGCTTCAGTCTCATGTACAATGCAGTTCTGTTTAGAGTTGGGTTGTGTTGCAGGGGTGTAGCAGTGGAGGAGAGAAATCTCCGTTTTCTGAGTTAGTTTTCCATTGGAGGGATCATAATTTCATCTCGAGGCTTGTGAGGAAGAATTCAAGGCTTCAATACATATTTTGGCACCAGGCCAAGTAGCATTCATCAGCTACAACACAATTTCCTACAAGGACTGCATTATTTTGGAGAGCAACTGCAGTAGTGGGTTTCTTGCTTTACTTGGAGTGTTTGGGTTTCATGTTTTGGGATCAGCCCTTAATTTAGGAGATATATTGGAGGAGGATCAGCCATATTGTATATCATATCATCCATCTCCCATCAGTGATTCAGTTGCAGAGATTATTCAGTCCTAGGGCCAAATCTGCTATATTTTGTATAGTGTATATTTCTGGAAACCTTTTCTGGGTTGTCTTGGAATTCTGTTTTTGAGCATGGATCTCTAGCCTTGGTATTTTTGGAGCATTATATCAGAAGCAATATATTTTTATACCTTTCAGCTACTATTCTCTCTTAGACAACGCAATTTTCTGCATTCCTGTATTTCATGTATTAACAACATCTTGGATCTAGGTGTATGCTTACATTGGAGGCTTGTTTGCCCAACTTGAGTGATATTTTCCTCAATATATTGTACCTATTTTGCTGTTATATTCATAATGGAATGGATATACTATTGTCTAATGCTTTGATCTATTATATTTCTGCATATTTCCAGTTTTATACACTCTATTCCTGCTTTTCCCATTTGGGAATATTACAGTGGTATCAGAGAATAATCTTGGCACAACATGTGTACTTCAGCCATTATGTCATATAAGGAGGTTTCTCATAGGAAGGAGAAGATTTTCAAAAGGGATGAAGGCAAAACCTCATTTTCAGGAAGGAAGGAGTTCTCGAAACGTCTTCTTCAAACTATGCAGTGCATTTGCAGAGACATTAAAGAGATGAGAAAGGAGAGATGTAGAGATTCTCCAAGAGGGATTGTACATGAAGGAAGCTCTTGATTTTCAAATTATGGGTGTGAGAATTCAGCTACACCATCAGATATACAAAGTGGTACTATGCCTATGGTCATAGCAAGAGAAATGGGGGAAAGAGATGTACCAAAGGAGGAGACTCTTGGTGACTATCTTCAAGAGTATGAATCTCAAACTCAGAGATTTAGAGATCATCTAAACTTCCAAGGGTTTTGCAAGATCAAGGAGGATAGAATACCTAGAAACCAAGATAGAAGCACAAGGTGCAAGCTGCATGATGTGGGTAGATTCTTTCTATCTACTTTCGATGGGTCACCTAAATGTTCAGCTAGGGCTTGGGTGGAGGAGCTAGACACCTATTTGCAGCAACACCAAGTTTCAGAAGATGAAGCCATTAGAGTAGCAGTGCTGCATCTTGAAGGTAAGGCTTATGCCTGGTGGTTTTATGAATCTTCTTCATTAAAATATGCAAATATGTCTACTTATGCAAGGGTCACTAGGAAGTTAGTAAAGAGATTTAATGAAAAACATGCTGAAAATTCCTTGGTTAAGCTAGCCAAGCATACACAAACAAAACCTTTAAATGAGTTGAAAGGATCTATAAATCCAACTCCATTTCAAAAAACTATTAAGGGGATTAAAAACTTGCAGAGTACCTTGCTAGAGGAAATTTCCCCACTTCGGAAAGAAGTCCCTTCTCAAAGGGAAGACATGGAGGAATTAAACAAAGAACCTCTTAATGAAGATGAGGCAACCTCCATTCATAATGAAGGGGAAGGGAAGAAAAGAAGCAACATCATTGTCACAACAGTAGCAGATCTAGTGCCTCATGAAGAGGAAGATGGAGCATTTGCTCCAAAGAGAGAAACTATTGCACTCTTGCAAGGAGTTCCAAAGAATCTCACATGTGGAGATCAGGGCATAGTCCATAAGCAACATGTACCATCATTGACAGATTATGAGATCTTGAAGATAGAAGAAGATAAGGGGGAGGACCAACATCATATGATTAGGAGCACACACCCCTCTCTATTTCAAAAGATTGATGCACATAAGAGGCAAGAGGATTTGCGGAGTGAGGACAAGGACAAATCAATCCACTCACATATACAACCTACTCTAGGCCTTGATGTTTCATTACATGGAGGCATTCCACCAGGGAGACCCCCTATTTGGAAGATGAATAAAGATTTCTCTTAACATGGTGCAACATTGATATATCTGGCTAAGGAAGGAGCTTTGGGAGGAGCTAGCACAACGCATAGAACCTCTGATGGGTTCAAAGGAGAGGTGAGAAATTTTTTGATATGGACATTTCTATCTCCCACTCAGCTATTTGCGCTGAAAAATGATGATTCAGAAATCTATGATGGCGTGAGCATGGTGTTAATGGGATACTCCATAGCCTTGGAGCAGCAAATGATACTTCCACAAATGAGGATTATTTCTGAATATGACAAGAGATTATTAACACTCTTGCATGCATTGGAAAAACTATGGAAGTTTTGGATGGGAAATGCCTTCCAAGAGGAGGTTGACCTCCATGTACTTCAATCTTGTTTGGAGCAAGATCAGTTGCAAGGGAGGCAACAAAAGTGGGGTAACAATACTCCAACATGTGGCTTTGGCATTGAGCATGTCAAAGAGGAGAGTTGGGATGTGACAGGTGCTTCATTTCAGATTTCTAGAGCGATGTCATTGTTGGGAAGCCTAGATCCATATTGGAAGTCCCAACTATTGGTGGAATATTCCAAGAACCTCTTCACATGTAAGGTTCTTGATGGGAAAGTGGTAGATGGGAGGTATAGAGTGGTTGATGGAATCATTTATTTCCAAGATCAGATCTACTTGACTAGAGACTCCAAGCTCAAGGAGGGGATTCTACATGCAACATATGAGGCACTCTTTTCAGAGCATGAGGATTCCATTGAGTCCTATCACACCATCATGGAGGGATTCTATTGGGAGGATCTCAAAGAAGATGTGCACCAACATATCAGGAGATATGTAGCTTGTTTGATGTATGAGGAGGAAATCAACCACCTTTAAGGATTGCTACATCATTTCCCCTTTTGATGGAGAAATGGGAAGGTTCATCTATGGACCTCTTCACCAACTTGTCTACAATATATGGTAAAGATTGTGTTTTGATGCTTATTTATCAACTAATAATGTATATGCACTCCTTTACCATGCATTTTCAGCACATTGCTCCACAAGAGAGCAAACCTCTTTGTGGATTTCATGGTCCTTTTGGGACTACATTCAATGATGGGGATGACCACTTTATGGATGACTTTGGGCAAGATATTTTTTTCTTGGTTCATATTCAACCAACACCTAATGTACTCTACTATTGTCAATCTTTTGAGAAGCTTATGGCAGCAAGAAAGTGGTTGGATGGCCACTCATCACATCATGTTTGGAGACAACAAGAATAAGAACAATGTTTGTCTCACTTGAAGGAATATAGTCACCATCCAATATGTCATATGACACATAGTCCATGTTTCTTTTGGAGCCCATATGGTGATGACACTCTATTCACTATATGCATGAAGGATTGGGAAAGAAGGCTCCCTAGAACCAATGAGTATAATCATGAGATTCCAAGTATCTTTTGGCTTAATGAGGGCTATATTATTGCAGCCCAAGATCAACAGCTCCAAATTTATCATAAATGGAGAGAGAGACAACGTAAGTTGAACAATCTTATCTCTCATTTTCAATGATGTAGCCCCTACACATTGCATAAGTAGGGGATTGGTGACTGTTTCTATGAGCTACCCAAGATGGCTCACTTTGTTAGGATGATAGCATGGAGATTGGAGTTTCTCATTGGGGTTGAGGCACCCAACATTTATCATTTCTCATGCCTTAAGGAGGCCAATGGATAACATATAGCTCTTTCCATATATATCCCACTTCTTCATGATGAGAGCTATTTGGTTTATCCACCAAAGGAAAATTTGTATCCTTGGGAGGGGACATATCCATTGGAGATTTTGCAGTATCCTTGCATTTTATTGAAGACAAGCAACATTTTGGAGGGGAGGACTATAATATTCCTAAAGTAGCTTACAAATAATTGGAATATTAAATTTTTTGTTTTGTCACTTAGATAGGTGAATAAGTGGGTAGGGAGACCCTTAAATCTCTTTATTGTGAATAAAACCACTTCTCATGTGAAAGTGGATCACCTTTCCAGCTCAATAAAGCACTCTAAGGTGTGAATAGGGGCTAAAACATGTGGAATGGGTCAACTTTGACTAAATCAATAGCGCTGTCATGGACGAGTGGGCATTAATGGAGGGACAACGCAATTTTAGATGGAGACACATTGCATGGAAGTAGTGTCATTAATGGATTGGGCTTAGGGTTTGGAAGCTCATATCTTATAAAAGGAAGAGGATGGAAGCCATATTATGCATCTTGGTATTTTTTTTATTTTGATATATGGTCTATTTAGACTTATAGATTTCTTCAGCTATTTAGCTAAGATTGCTTGTGCTATTTAGCACAAGGTATTCCTGATCGAGAATCCCACCTCTTCCATTGAGAATCTCTTGGAGGATTTTGAATTATACTTCCACAATCAGGCAATTGGCCAAGATTCTGTCTCATGTACAACATAGTTCTGTTTAGAGTTGGGTTGTGTTGCAGGGGTGTAGCGGTGGAGGAGAGAAATCTCCATTTTCTGAGCTATTTTTCCATTGGAGGGATCATCCTTTCATCCAGAGGCTTGTGAGGAAGACTCCGGAGCTTCAATACATATTTTGGCACCAAGCCAAGTAGCATTCATCAGCTACATCGTAGTTTCTTGCAAGGACTACGTTATTTTGGAGAGCAGCTGCAGTAATGGGTTTCTTGCCCTACTTGGAGTGTTTGGGTTTCCTGTGTGGGGATCAACCCTTCATTTAGGAGATCTGTTGGAGGAGGATCAACCATATTTATATCAGATCAACCATATCCCATCAGTGATTCAGTTTCAGATATTATTCAGCCCTAGGGCCAAATCTGCTATATTTTGTATAGTGTATATTTCCGGAAACCTTTTCTAGGTTGTCCTGGAATTCTGTTTTGGAGCATGTATCTCTAGCCTAGGTATTTCTGGAGAATTATATAAAAAAAAAAACATTTTTATACCTTTCAGCTGCTATTCTCTCTTAGACAGCACAATTTTCTGCATTCCTGTATTTCATGTATTAACAACATCTTGGATCTAGGTGTATGCTTTCATGGGAGGCTTGTTTGCCCAACTTGAGTGATCTTTTCCTCAAGATCTTGTACCTATTTTGCTGTTATATTCATAATGGAATGGATCTACTATTGTATCATGATTTTATCTATTATATTTCTGCATATTTCCAGTTTTATGCACTCTATTCCTGCTTTTCCCATTTGGGAATATTACATTTTATCACTATGTCATAAGGTTAGAATGAAAATGTAACTTAAAACTAAATAATTGACATTTATTTTAAATATATTTGAAACACATATCTCAAGGTAAATGTATAATACATGGTTTTCTTTATCTCAATGCCCACAACTTTGTTAAGTTAAATATTAAAATATATAATACATGTTTTTCAAAGTTTAAGTGTCCACTATTAAATTTAAAGAATATTTATTTTGTTGCTTTGTTGCAGTGAGAGGTGCGAGGTGCTCTCCAACCAAATATGGTAAAGATGTTGTAATGTTGTAAGCATTTTGACTCGGTTAAATTACATAAAAACAAAAATAACCGTATTCCAAAATAAAAATAAATTTATACCAGAATAAATTTATATGGTATTATTATTATTTTTATTAATTTTTGTTGGGTAGTTAAGGTAAACTTAACTTGGTCAAGTTACTCGTGGTTTTTGAGCTCTAGGATTATGAGAATCCATGGTATTCATGTGGAATATAGCCTAGTTATAGGGGGAAATTAAACTAGCCTAAATTCATCTTAACTTTGAATCTACCAAGCACCGATAGGGATCAAATCTCTCTATTTTGTTAGACTCATGAAAATTAAACTTAACTTCATATGTATAATATATGGTTATTTTAATTTAAGTGTACATTATTAAATTTAAAATGTATTTATTGCATCGGCTCAATAAAGCAGAGAGGTGTAGGCATATTGTAAGTAAGTATGTTGACATTGTTTCATCATTCAGGTTTGTTGACATTATTTCATCATTCAATTTATTAACATTCTTTATCATCTCAACAAATTGAGATAACTGAGAAAATTTAAAATTAAAATGACCATATTAATCTTAGGAATATTTAGCATATTTAAAATGATCAACACAATTAGTTGTTCAACAAAATTTCCATCCTTGCACACGGTTAAAATTAACCTAAATCCATCTTAACCTCGGATCTGTCAAGCGTTGAGAGGGATCGAATCTCTCGAGGTAGAAAACTTTTCTTAAGTTTTTCACCAAAAAATAGGTTTTCACCTTGAGAGTTTTTATTCCTCTCGACACTTGATAGATCTGAGGTTAATATGGATCCAAGCTGATTTAATTAGGTTAAATATTAAAATAGATAATATTGTAGGAATATACATGGTAAGGTCTTAAGATAAAACACCAAAGGTCACCGCTCACAAGCATATCACATATTAATATACTAGTATTTGACGCAGTTAAAACCCTTAAAGAGGGAAACAGTCCATGGCATGAGCCAACATGACCACTTCAGGCAATTTATTAATGTAAAGAAAGAAATTTTACATAAGCTTCTCTCATAAACAATCACTAAACAAATGATCCTCCATGCTCTATAAATAGAGATCATGGAACAATCAGGTGTTAAGACATGAATCAAGTGTCTATATACCGAGGAGAGAATGAACCATCATATCAATACATATCGTGACTATCAGATTATAAGTTACAAGAGTACATACTAAAGAAACACACTTTACCTAAATTTACACTAGACCAAGTTATACTTAACTATTTCCTGTGTTGGAATAGCCTAACATCCCCCCTTAAGAACAACTTGGCATAAGATTGAAGGATTTACAAAGGAGACACAATAGGAGAAGGAAGGAGGCATTAGATCCTATCCCCCCTTAAAGATAACTTTCCTGAACTCTAAGGATAGATTGAAGTTTGGTAAACTTCGCTTCTATGAAAGCCTTTGTAAAGATATCAACAACTTGACCATTGGTTGAAAATAATGCATTGCAAGAACACGATCATGAATGAGCTTTCTGATGAAGTGCATGTGTGGCTAAATGTGTTTCATGTGTTGATGTTGAACTGGATCTTTGCATAGCTGAATGGAACTCTGATTATCACACCAAAGTGTAGTTGGATGCTACTGATGAAGACCAAATTCAGATAGGATATCACGAAGCCACAGGGCTTCCTTGTTAGCTTCAACATCACCATGATACTTTTCTTCTGCCAAAGTAAGAGAGATAGCACTTGGTTTCTTACAAGACCATGTAATAGGTCCTGAAACAAGAGTGAATACATAACCTGTAGTAGACTTTCAATCATCAGGGTCACCAACCCAATCAGAATCAATGAAACCAACCAACAATGGAGGTGCTCCTGCACCATAATGAATCCCGAACTAAATTTTACCTCAAACATATTGAAGTATTATTTTGGCTGCTTTCCAGTGAATTTCATGAGGTTGGTGCATAAACCGAGCAACAATACCAACAACAAAGGAAAGGTCAAGACGAGTGTGGGTTAGATACAAACGTTTACCAACAAGTTGACGGTATAAGGTAGCATCAACATCATGGGAATTACAAGTGAATGAAAGATTGAATCTAAACTGGAAGGGAGAAGGGGTTGGCTTAGAGTCTTCCATGTGAAAGTGGCATAGAAGATCACATGCATACTTGGACTGAGAAAGGGTAACACCTTCTTTGGATTGCAAGACTTGAAGACCAAGAAAATAATGCAAGTATCCTAAGTCTATCATTTCAAACTTCTTTTTGAGGATAGAATTCACATGGTTTATATGGTTGGGTTCGCTACCAGTAAGGATAAGATCATGAGAACCACAGGGAGCTTTTACGAGCGAGCGTGTTGCGATCCACTGCAAACCCTAGCCAAGCTCTTCTGCGCCTTCACGTCTCTGCGGTTCTTTGCTCTGCGGGACCTTACACGCCTCGGTCCGGCTACGGCACCCTCTCGGCTGCGCAAGCCATCCTCCTCGCCGTCTCTCGCTTCCTCCGACCTCCGCTCGCTTGGTCGGGTCCTTCAATCGCTGAAAGCTCCCTCGTTGCGCCGCCACGAGGCCTCGCCGCTCCCGCGTTCCTCGTTGTTCCCGCCGCCCGCTCGTGTCTGCAAATGACTAGGCTGGGTTTCGAAGACTGCACATAGATCCGGGCCACGTCCTTGCTAGGGCCCGCGCCCATGGAGGGGCTGGGCTCTCCCCAGGGGCCTCGTCCCCCTCCCCCGCCCTCTGCTGCTGAGGCTTTCGATCGTCTTTTGGCAGGGCTTCCTAAGAAGAAGAATGTGGAAGCTGTGAAATTTGTTAAGAAAATGGATGAAATACCTGAGATCTCTCTCCCAGCAGAGACTCCGATTCAGGTTGCTTTATCTCTGTCTGAACGAGCTCTCATAGGCCAGTTCACAGGGCTTTGGCCTTCTCCCAAAACCACTGAGAGCTGGGTCAACATAAACTGGGCGCCTCTGATCAAAGAAAGCGTCACTTCTTATTTTTTGGGGAGAGGTTACTTTCTCTTCGAGTTCACTTCCAAAGAGGATAAAGATTTGATCTTCCAGAATGGCCCCTACTTCATGGGCCCCCAGGGTTTATACCTAAATAAGTGGACTCCTGACTTCGACCCTGCTGTGGATGTGCCCAAAGCAGTCCTGGTGTGGGTTAGACTCCCAAATCTCCCAGTTCACTGCTGGAATTGGGATTCTCTGATGCATATTGGAAATGCCCTTGGGAAGTTCATCGATCGAGCAAACAACAAGGACCAGTATGACTGTGCTAGGATCTGTGTGGAAGTAGATCTTGAGGTTGGGCTACCAGAGGCCATCAAAATCAAAGTCGGAAGCTGGACACACGTGCAAAAACTGGACTATGAGCAGCTGCCCTTCAAATGTTGGAAATGCCATGTCTATGGCCACTTCGCCAGAGGTTGTCCATCCAACAATGAGGATGTGCAAGGGAAGGAGGACGGATGGAATCAAGTCAAGCGCACCAAAACCTCCCATAAAGCTCAAAAGCCGGGAGGCCCTAGTGGCAAAGGTCCCCATCAGGCCTCTTCTCAGCAGATCCAGCCTAAGCCCGCTTCTGAAAACAAGTTTGAACTCTTAAGCTCGCACCAAGAAAACACCCAGGAGGTGGAGGTTCAAAAGACAGCATCCCCGGTCAAAGAGACCCTCTCTGTGTCTTCCAAAGACGCAAGTGTTGCAGAAAGCTCAAAAGGAACACCTATTGGCGTCGAGGAAGAGGATCTAGAGTCGGAAGAATCAGAGGAGGAAGGAGAAATAGGCGACTCTCAGACCTCTGTTAGGAGATCCACAAGAGGTCGCAAAACAGATCGGGAGAAAAGAGAGCAGGAAACGTACAAGGACAAGCTACAGGGCAGCCAGCCAACACTGGAGAAACTACTAGCAAAAAAGACAAAGATGGTGAGAAGCCAGCGCCCAGGCTCCAAGGGAGCCCAGCAGAACAAAGGTAAATAATGAAAATAATCTCCTGGAATTGTAGGGGTATGGGGAGCAAGATCAAGGAAGAGGCAACAAGAAGCTTAATAAGAATAGAAGCCCCGGACATATTCCTTATCCAGGAGACTAAGATGGAGGAAGCAGACTTCCTCCAAACAAGTAAAAGACTCTGGAGTAAAAGCAAAGAAAAAGCTGTCTCAGCCCGAGGAGCCTCTGGAGGGTTGGGCACTCTTTGGAATGAAAGCAAGTTCTCGGTAATCTCTGAAATTTCAAACACTCATTGGCTGCTCCTAAAAATGCAGCATCTTGACACTAAAGAATACTTTTGTCTCTTTAATGTTTATGTTCCGGTCAATGCTGGAGAAAAAAAGGCATGTTGGGACTCTATAAGAAACCAGGCAGATTCAGGGAATCTTGACAACATCATTATTGCAGGCGACCTCAATCTCACATTGCACTCCTCTGAAAAGAGAGGAGGCTGCATTGTGCGAGATCCGGCAAGGGAATGGGCAGAGGATCTTCTGCAAGACTGGGATTTGCTGGACATTAAGCCCTCTTTAGGTAAGTTCACTTGGTCAAACAAAAGAGTAGGCCCTGGTCACATAGCAGCAAGACTGGATAGATTTTTTGTTCAAAGTTCCTTTCTATTGCTTGGTTTAGATGCTAGTATGCAAATACTTCCTTGCAGCATATCTGATCATAACCCTATCAAGCTTGATCTCCGGGCTCACCCCGACCTTGGCCCCATTCCGTTCAAATTTAGCCCCCTCTGGGTCAAGGAAGCCAACTTCATGCAGATTGTCAAAGAAAGTTGGTCTCAGCCAGTTAATGGATCACCCTTCTTCGTGTGGGAAGAAAAACTCAGAAGAACGAAAGCTGCTTTAAAATGCTGGGCCAAAACTCTTCCTAACCCAACAGCTGAAAGGGAAAATCTCCAAAGTCAACTGGAAGCACACCACTTGCTTTCGGAAGAGGCATATGTAACTAGAGAAATCCTCGATAAGGAGATTCAACTCCAACAGCACTTCCACAAAGCCTGCCTGGCAGAAGAAGAGTTTTGGAGGATTAAGTCTCGTTGCCTTTGGCTCAAAGCGGGAGACATAAATTCCTCTTTCTTTCACAAGCAAACTCAAGCCAGAAAATGCTTCAACACCATATCTGAGATTAAGGATGACAATTCCAATCATAAAGACTTTGCAAGCATTAAACGAGCAGCTTTTCTTCACTTCCAGAAATTGTACAGTGAGGATGTGAATCTGATTCAAAATTCTGATTTCCTGGACTGGGTCCCTTCTTCAATCTCTGCTGAGATGAACCATCTCCTAGAAGCCAAAGTCACCAAGGCTGAGGTCAAGAATGCTCTCTTTGCCATGGATCCTGACAAAGCACCAGGACCGGATGGATTCACCGCCAGATTTCTGCAATCCTGTTGGCACATTGTGGAAAAAGATCTTTGCAAAATGGTTCAAAAATCCCAAGACTGTCAGAAATTAGGAGGCAGCACAAATTCTGCGTTCCTTGCCCTTATCCCCAAGGAGAAAGGCGCCAACTCCTTCAACATATTTCGCCCCATCTCTCTCTGCAACATTGGTTATAAAGTGATCACCAAAGTAATAGCACACAGGCTGAAATATCTTCTCCCCACAATCATTCCTGAAAATCAAGGGGGCTTTGCTCACGGTAGGCAGCTAGTGGACAATTTCATTTTGGTTCAAGAGGCAATTCTCTCAAGTCAGCAGCGTAAGGAAAGAGGTATGGTTGTCAAGCTGGACTTAGCTAATGCCTTCGATCGAGTCAGGCATTGCTTCCTTTTGAATGTTCTGAAAAAATTTGGATTTGGAAAGAACTTTATAAACTGGATTCGGGCCTGTATCTCAGAGCCTTGGATTGCTCCCCTTGTTAATGGTAGAGCAGCTGAATTCTTCAAAGCCTCAAGAGGACTAAGACAGGGCTGCCCTCTTTCTCCTCTTCTGTTTGTCCTTCAAGCCTCCGTTATCAGCTTCTATCTAAACAAGAAAATGCAAGAGCAGGAGATCACAGGGCTTTGCATTGCCAGAGGAGTTAAAAGCATCAACCACGCCCTCTTCGCGGATGATACTTTACTGCTGGGGGCTGCATCTCTACACTCAGCTAACATATTTAAAGAAGCTATAGATGATTATTGCATGATGTCGGGAAGTAACCTCAACAAGGGGAAATGCCATATTTACAGCTGGAACACTCCTCCCAGCTTGCTCAGCTCCATTGCAAGATGTCTTGGCTTTGCAGCCTCCTCAGCTTGGACTTCTTTCAAATACCTTGGGCTTCCTATATTCCTCAAGAGGGCCTACAGTAAGGATTGGCTCCCCCAAGTGGAAAAATTCAAAAACAAGCTCCAGGCTTGGGGGCTCACCTGGCTCAATATTGCGGGCAAGTCTGTCCTCATTAAAGCTGTCCTTTGCAGTCTCCCCCTATTTCAGTTCTCTGTTCTATTGGCTCCAATTGGCATCCTTCAGAAAATGGAACAGCTTATTCGAAACTTCTTTTGGAAGGGGGGCAAACAAAATGAGAGGAAATTCCATCTGGTTAACTGGGAGACCGTCTCCAAACCGCTGAGGGAGGGGGGGCTAAACTTCAAGAATCTCTCTCTTCAGAACATAGCCATGGTGCCAAGCTGCTCTGGAGAATCATTGCGCCCAAGCCTTGCTGGGCCCAATTAGCACTCTAGAAGAAATATTTTAAAGGAAAAAGACTCAGATGCCTAGATGGTCCTCTCCCCCAAGGCTCCTCTCCCTTTGCTAGACTCTGCTCCAAAGCTGCCCCCCTGATCAGCGCCAACGCCTACTGGATTCCAGGAAATGGTAAGAAGATAAATATCTGGACAGATCGAATTCTAGATCGCGATCCAATTGGTGACTGTTCCTCTTTGAACACGATTCGTTGTTGGTTGACTGCTGCTGGGAAAACTACGCTGTGGGACATCTCCTCGTGGGATGGGACGCATTGGGCAGGATGGAATTTCTTCGACGTGCCTCCGGAGCTCCTCCAGGATTGCAATTGTCTTCGCTCCATGCTGAATGGTATTGCCCCCACTCATCTGCGCATAAGAGATTCGCGTGGTTGGGGTGTGCTGGCTGCAGGGTACACGGTAGCCCAAGGCTACGCAAAGCTCACCTTGAGGCCTCACGTCCCCCCAGACCCTGCCCCTTGGACTGCGATCTGGCGTCTGCACTCTCTGCCTAAAATCGACATGTTCTGTTGGCTTCTTTGCCACAAGAAAATTCTTACAGATGACAAACTACAGAAACGGGGTTTCCATGGTCCGTCCAGGTGCTCTTTGTGCAGAGAAAATGTGGAATGTGCCACACACTTGATCTTGAATTGTAAATTCACTCTGCAGGTTTGGAGCGAGCTGATGGATTACTGGAACCCCAAATTTGTCCTTCCCACCTCTATTCCTAATCTCTTTGCAAATTGGCAGAATAGTTACCCCGGGCCTCCTCCCAGAAACAAAGTGATAAAAAAGGCATGGTCTGTCCTCCCCAAAATCTGCTGCTGGCAGATCTGGCTTGAGAGAAATAGCAGAATCTTTAGAGATATTAAGCACGATGTCAAGGTGGTGGCGGCCAAGATAAAATTCCAATTAAAGGAAAGCTTGGACAATCAAAAAGATGCCTCAAACCTTACTCATTTAGATTCAGTCTGGGGTACCTCCCTAAATCTGCAATTTCTTCATGCCACCAACAACACTTCCCACATTGAAGATTGGCAGATAAGGGGGAAGAACAATGCTGAGTTTCAAGAATGGATCTCCAAGCAGCAGGTGCACTCTTTCTTCTTTGATGGGGCTTCAAAGGGCAACCCAGGAAGAGCTGGAGCAGGTGGTATTGTAAAAAATGTTGAAGGTGTTTTGATTCACAACTTTGCATGGGGTCTGGGGATCAACACTAGCATTCAAGCTGAGGCTCTGGCCCTCCTTCAAGGCCTTAAATCGCTCTTGAATCTAGAAATCAAGGAGGCTAATGTTTTTGGGGATTCCCAAGTGATAATCAAAATTATGGTGACAAACTCTTCCCCCCGGGATCTTAGATTGGCAAGGCTGATATCCAGAATCAGGACTTTGGGGAATTTGTTTTAAAAGTTGAGCTACTATCATGTGTTGAGAGAAAACAACAAAGAAGCAGACCTTGAAGGAAATAAAGCTGTCCTCATCTCTGCTGGAGCAATAATTCGAGGCGAGGACGAAACATGGGATCCAATTCCATAATCTGCCAGTTTAAATGTTCTACTGCTTTCTATTGAATCAGTTTGTTTGTATTTTCAAGTTAGGGAAAATCACTGAAATAGAAGTTTTAGATAGTCTGACACGGAAGAAATTTGTAAGCTTCGGCTGCATTTTCAATATTAGCAGTGAGATGCTTCAGGATTTAGACATCCTCAATGTAACCTGATTTCTGGCATTCAGGCCAAGATGAATATTAATATCACATAACCGTTTCTGTCAAAAAAAGGATAAGATCATCAACATAAAGAACAGGGATGATTAAGGACTTACCCACTTTCTTGATGTAGACAGTGTTGTGGGAATGACATCTAGAAAATCCATTATCTAAGAGAAAGCTATCCATTTTGGCATACCAAGCTCGAGGGGCTTGTTTGAGACCATAGAGAGACTTCTTAAGGCGACAAACAAGGCTAGAGTCTTTTTGGATAAATCCAGGGGGTTGTTCCATGTAGATTTATTCATGTAGTTCCCCATGTAAGAAGGCGGATTTAACATCCATCTAATGGACTTCCCATTTAAAGGAGGTAGCAAGGGAAAGAACAAGGTGGATAGAATTCATTATGGCAACAGGGGAGAAGGTTTCAGTATAATCAATGCCTTCAACTTGTGAAAAACTTTAACAACAAGACAAGCTTTATGTTATTTAATAATTTTCAATTGGTCAAAACTTTGTTACGTAAACCCATTTGCATCCGGCAAGTTTTCTTCCCTTTGGAAGAGGAACAAGATCCCAAGTATCGTTTCCAATAAGGAACAAATTCTTCATTCATAATTGCATCCCAATGCGGATGACACAGAAGCTTCTTCAAAGTTATTTAGATCACAATTTCACAGCTTGAGCCAATAAATAAGAGGCTCGTTGACCCGAAAGTGTACAACGTTGATCTGGGTCCTTTCAAGAGAACCTTATCATCCACGATGAGAAAACCCATTTTGGAAGTTTTGGAGCTGGAGGAAGATCCTAAGGAGGTGGAGGAGGATTTTCATCCTCATTGTCATCATCCGAAGCAGAAGGAATGCTGCTAGAAGTAGAAGAGATAGAGAGAGGTAGCTCATATGCTGAATCAGGCCCGCAAGCCAAAGGTGGCAAACCTGCCAAACTAGGCTCGCAGGCCGATATATTTTCATCAAATTTTACATCTCTTCTAATGATTACATTTTTGGATTTGGGTTTAAGAAGTCTATATCCTTTGACATCTTCAGAATATCCAAAAAAAATGCATTTTTCACTCTTACGTTCTAAGGCTTTATGTTTCTCATCGGGAATATGGGCCCAAGCTTCACTTCCAAAAACACGAAAGTGACTTACATCTGGTTTGATTGAGCTCCAGGCTTCTTCTATAGTAATATTCCTTAAAACCTTAGTAGGAGTGCGATTTACAATGTAATTGGCACAGTTAATTTCTTGTGCCCAAAAATTAAGACTAAGTCCTTTAGATTGAAGCATATAATTGGCCATTTATTTTAGAGTGTGATTCTTCCTTTCAATTACAACATTTTGTTGTGGAGTATACATAACAATATGTTGCAATTGAATGCCATGATCAGTGCAAAATTTGATAATTTTTTTGTTCACATATTCTCCTCCATTATCAGATCTTAACTTAAGAATGTGAAGTCTAGATTGTTTCTCAACAAAGGCCTTAAAGGCCAAGAACATGTTAAAAACTTCACTCTTGAGTTTTAAGAAGTATACCCAAGTGCGTCTGGAAAAATCATCGATGAAAGTTACGAATTACTTGTAGCTAGAGAAAGAAACAACTAGAAGTGGACCACATAAATAATTGTGCACAAGCTGCAAAGGGGCTGAAGCATGCCAAGAGGCACGTTTGTCAAAAATGTCCCAATGATGTTTTCCAAGTACACAACTAGAACAAACACCATCTCAGCAAGATACCATAAAAAGACCTGTCATCATATTTTCTTTACATAAAGTTTAAACAGAGTGACAGTTTAAGTGACCAAATCGCTTATGCTAGAGTTTGCTCACTTCATCATTATGAACAACAAAAATGAAGGGAAGACATGATGAGTCAAAGTTGTCAAACTTATACAACCCTGTGGAATCATCAACAATGCGAGTAGCTAAAATATGTCTAGGATCTCTTAGGTCCTTAATTACAACATCATGAGGTGATAATTCTACGATTTTCACTTCACCTGAATGAGTTATCTGATATACAGATATAAGGTTGTAGGACAAGCTAGGAACACATAATACATCATTAAACTGACCATTATCTAGATGAATGGTTCTAGATCCTACAACACTATGAGATCTATCATCACCAACATAAATATTTTTGGTGTTACAATCATTTAAAGAAGAAAACATGGCTTTATTTTTTACCATGTAGTAAGAGACTCCAGAATCAATGAGCCACTCATGGGAACGAGAAGAAGAAGATACATTCAATGCATAGTAATATTCCAAATTTGGAATAGCTAGCAAGGCATATTTGAAGCATTTTCTAGTAATGGCTACTACGAAATTGAAACCGGACCTAAATCCTTAGATCAATGCATCTAATACTTGAATCCCAGGAAGCTCTCGAAATCCTTCTAAGGTGGTTAAACAAATATACTACACTTATATGTCCTCAGAAAATTCCCAATGAAGGGATTGCAACATATACAAGAACAAGATATGGAAAGATGGCGTTATATTATAGCTGTGAACACATGAAGATATGTATAGCCAACAAATATCTGATGTAGCAGAAAATGTATACAATGTGTGGAGGAATCAATCACTCCAGCCAGGCAATGGAAGCCTCGATAGAACATGTACAAAGAAATGAATCAACAACTTTGCTACATGAGAAAAGCCACAGCTAAAATAACAAGTTTATAGAATCTTTGCAAAATAATGTATTTATGACAATGATAAAGCTCAAATAAATGAGGAGGAGCAAGCTCTCAACCCTTTGAAAATACTAATACAAAAAATAATACACAATCCTTGGGAGGACATCCAACAATACTCTGAGATTGTGAAATGCTGTAGAAATGTATATAGTTCTTTGAGGCGTGATTCACAACTCAATACTATAAATACATTGAGATGGCTGAAGATGATGCTCTATCTAAAACAAAACTCCTCCAATGGATCTCTCAATGCAAGGCTGATCCCGGCACTGAAGATCTTTCCCTCCAAGAAGCTGGTGCAACCTCTCACTGCAAGTGTGCACTAAAATAACACAGTATGGAGGCTGGACTACGCTGTCTATGATGGGAGATGTTGGCCTTGATGCCAAAATATGAAAATCTGCTATGGAAACCTTCCTTACTAATCTTCCCGAGGAATAGAAGCTCCCTCATCTGAAAGATGAGACAAGGAATGGTGTTGTGGAACCCCTCCACTGCAACACCCAGCAACACTACGTTATACTTCAGCAGAAATAACGCAGTGACTGAATACTGGCTTTGGCCTTGAGCCAAGATGTGGAGAAAATGAAGTGCAATCCTTTAAGAGGCCTTTCAAGAAGGAGAGGAAATCCTAAACAATAATCCCTCGTGCTAAGCAGCACTGCAACTCAGCTAAACAGCTGGGACTGCAAATATGTCTAAGCAGACAAATGATCAAATGCTCCAAGATATCTCACTATGGCTGCCTCTTCCTCCTTTTATGCAACTGAATGTCTCTTTGCCCTGGACCCCACACATTAGTGTTTCTTCCACAAAGAATCTTTCTCCCTCCAAAACTGCGCTGTCTTCTCAAGCAAGATACACCTCTTAGGCAGCACTGTTGACTTGGTCAAAATTGACCTTGTCCTCATGCAATTGCCCCTTTTCACACTGGAAGGTGAAAAATTAAGTTGCTCTATTGATCCTTTTCACACTATGAAGGATCTTATTCCTACTCATGGGCCTTTTACCCTTTTATTCACTTCCTAGATGAAATAAGAAAAAATTAATATTCCAATTTGCTGCTTGCAAATTTTGGAATATTACAGTCCTCCCCTCTCAAAGATTGCTTGTCCTCAAGCAAGTGCAAGGATGGACTGGATTCTTTCCTCCTCTCCCTGTAGAATCCATGTATAATGATCTCCTCCAAGGGAAGTGATGCTATCTCAACAATCAAGTCTCCACATTGCTCCTCCTCAGCATGCAAGTCAACTATTAAGCCATCATCATGTAAAGGTGAAATACTCAAGAGGATAGAAAAGTGATGTCTAGAGGTCCCCTTAAAGAATGGTATCTGAAATCTGATGGGAACTATCTCTCCCATATGGATCCTCCATCCCCAAGCTATGAGCCATGAAAAATGAGTCACCTCCCAACTAGGCAACTCCTGAAAACTGTCATCCACCTTTGGCTCCGGCAAAGTAGGTGGGATGAAAATCTGCTCATGGTCGACAATGTAGCCTACCCCACGCTGTCCATCTATCCACTTAAGATAAGTGTAGAGTGTCTTCTGATCGTGGGCTGCAATAAGGCTACCCTCAAGTGGCAAGATGAGGACTAGATCTCCAAATATTTCTCCTCCAACGCTGCAAATCATGCTGGCCTAAATATCCCCATATATGATGAGTTGGAAGTCATCATCATATGGCATCTCATCCATCATATGGCTCACCTCATAAAGTGAAAACTGTGTTGTTAAGGTAACCATATCATATCTCATGTTCCCCTTAGAACATGCAGTGCAAAAAGTGTGGGAGGATTCCCCTCAAAGGACACATTCACCCAATGTGTCTCTCTCCCAAACATGCCCCTGATCATAAAGACATAAATAGTAGAGCCATAGGGAGAAAAAATGAGAATCATAATTGCTACCATATACAAAAAATGAGAAGGAATATGGTCCCTCAAGTGAAACCAGCGCAGCTTGAACCTCAACTGCAATAGAGACTGATAAAATAAGTGGCTTCTCAACCACTTGCCTGCTGCTCCAATATCCTCATAAGTATGGAGGTTGTGAATGATGTAAGGTGTACCAAGAGCATGTCCTCCATAATATCTATCTTCCCAAAGTCCTCCTAGGGAATGGCCATCAATCATGCTTATGGCCTCATCTAAACCATGTGGTCTAGAAAAAAGAATGCTCCTCCTTGGAGCATCATCCTGCACATGTATGGTTAAGGGATGCACATATACATCATACAAATAATCATGTAAACAACAATGAATACCCTTACCATATTTTTTGCTCATACCAATGGAGTGGCTCATAAGTGAGTCCCCTCTCATCCTCAAAGAGAAAAGAGGTGGATGTGCTAACTCCGAAAAATAGTTATGTCTCTCCCTCGTCTCCATATAGTCTATGCATCTACTCATATGCTGATATATCTCCTCCTCAAATCCCATCCAAAAATACCCCTCCATGATGGTGTGGTATGCTCTCATAGAATAAGTGGGACTGAAAAGGAAATCCTCATAAGCTGCTTGTAGCAACTTCCCCTTGAGCTTGGAAGCTCTCTGAAAGAAGATCCTACCATGATAAAAGATGACCCCATCTCTGACTGAATATACCTCCAAGTGCAACTGGCCATCCAAGATCATGCAAGTAAAAATATCCTTGGAATACTCCACTAACAGCTGGGAGCTCCAATATGGATCTAACCTCCATTGTGATAGCACTGATGATCTCTCATGAAGAGCATCTATCATATGGTCATTCTCCTCTTTGACATCTCCTATGCCAAAGATGCAAGTTGGAAGGCTGCTATCCTTCCTCTGCTGCTTTTTCCACAACGCAGAATCTGAAATGGAAGTGGGTAAAAATGATGTTGAGGGAATGCTCCCTCTCTCCTTGAGTCTACCCCAGACTCCTAGCGTTGTATCAAGCTATACCAAGGTCTTCACCCTCCTGAAATCCATGAGTGGTGCCCCAACATGTGAAGCCTCCATCCTCCTCTGCTGATCCTGTGGTCTCCCTGGAAAAATGTCTCCATGCAGTGAGACATCATCTTCAAGAGATGAATGAATAGATGAATGAACAACTCTATCCATGCTTCCACTGCGCAATCCAATCACCTTCTTAGGTGCATCAACCTCCATAAATGAATAGGGATGTGTACTCATCATCTCATGATGCTGGGTCTCCTCCCTACCTTCTCCTTGTGTCTCCATGGTTCCACACCTCCTCAACAATGGCACAAGTAAAACATGAGTTGTGCCTTGATCTCCACACATGAGATCCTGGGGACTTCCTTGCAAAGATGAAAGCATCCCTCTACTTGGAGCAAGAGCTCCTCGTTCCTCAGCATGAGGTGTTAGATCAACTCCAGATCTAACAATGCTATTGCCCTCAATATCTGCAACATGAGTGGGCAACCTTCCAATGATTGGATCCCTTTTTGAAAAAGAGACCTCCATGCTTTCTTGCTCAAGGATGTGAGAAGAAGATTTCTTTTCCGGCAAAGTATGGTGCAAGTTTTTATGCAAGGGTTTTACTTGAGTTTTTTGGTTTACCTCCACCATGGGTGTCTCATGAATCTTTTTATCAAATATTTTCACTAATGCCTTAATGAAATTTGCATAAGATGCAATGTTTACATTTCTCAAATAAAAAGATTCAAAGATCCACCAGGCATAAGCCCTACCTCTCAAATGCAGCGCTGCAACTTTGATGGCTTCATCTTCAGGAATGTGGTGCTGCTGCAAGAAGGTCTCTAACTTTTCCACCCAAGCTTTGGCTGAACATACAGGTGAACCTTCATAGGTAGATAGATGAAATCTATCCGTATGCTCTCTTCCATTCACCTTCATCTTGCAAAACTCTGAAAAACTGAGATGATCTCGGAATTTCTGAGTTTGAAACTCATACTCTTTAAAGAAATCACTAAGGTTTTCCCTCCTAGCACCCTCTTCTTCTCTTTCCATCTCTCTTCCGGCAATCCTGGGCATGAGACTACGCTGAGTATTAGGATGTGTAGATGCATGCTCACACTCCTCAAATCTAGAGTTTGTTTTAGAATCAAACTCTCCAGGAGATTCTCCATACATCTTCCTCCTAATCTCCTTGAAATCTTCATGAATCATATGTACAGATTTAGGAAGAAGCTTGGTAAGCTTATCCCCTTTTTATTCTCCAAAAGATGGAGTCTTTTTCCTGCTTATTTCGTTGTCTCCTTGATGAGAATAGGAAGTGCAGGGTTCTTCCTCTTCTTTCTGCTTATCCTCCTTGGGGAGGCTCTTCATGGATCTGAAATATGATGAGATAAAACCCATCCTCTTCAATATTCTAATATTTTTGGGCTTAGACTCATAGGTTGAGCCAAGAAAGCAGCTTTGATACCACTGTAATATTCCAAATCTGGAACAGCTAGCAAGGCATGACTGGAAAACGAATTTTCCAGTAATGGATGCTACAAGAATTGAAACCAAGACCTATATCTTTTATATCAATGCATCTAAGACCTGAATCCAAGAAGAGGATCCAAATAAATCCTTCTAAGGTGGTTAAACAGATCTCCCACACTTAGATGTTCTCAAAAAAAGCCCGATGAGGGGATTGCAACAATGTAAGCACATGAGCTGGAAAGACAACGTTATTTTATAGCCATGAGCACATGAAAATATATATAGCCAACAAATATATGATATAGCAAAAAATGTATACAATGTGCGGAGGAATCAATCACTCCAGCTAGGTAATGGAAGCCTCAATAGAACATGTACAAAGAAATGAATCAACACTGCTACATGAGAAAAGCCCTGGCTACAATAACGCAGTTTATAGGAGATACTGCAACATAATACATGATATGACAATGATAGCTCAAATAAATGAGGGGGACCAAGCTCTCAAACCCTGAAAATAATAATACAACAATAATAACAATCCTTGGGAGGATTGGCTACAATATACATGAGATTGGAAAATCTGCAGAAATGCCGGAGTTGCTGGGCAGCAGCTGCAACTCAATAATAGAAATACATGGAGATGGCTAAAGATGATGCTCAATCTGAAAGAAACCTCCTCCAATGGATCTCTCAATGCAAGGCTGATCCTGACACTGAAGATCTTTCCCTCCAAGAAGCTAGTGCAACCTCTCACTGCAAGTGTGCACTAAAATAATGCAGTATGGAGGCTAGACTGCGCTGTCTATGATGGGAGATGTTGGCCTTGATGCAAAAATATGCAAATCTACTCTGGAAACCTTTCTTACTAATCTTCCCAAGGAATAGAAGCTCCCTCCTCTCAAAGATGAGACAATGAATGGTGTTGTGGAACTCCTCCACTACAACACCCAACAACACTGTGTTATACTTCAATAGAAATAACACAATGACTGAATAATGGATTTGGCTTTGAGCCAATATGTGGAGAAAATGAAGTGCAATCCTTCAAGAGGCCTCTCAAGAAGGAGAGGAAATCCTAAACAAGAATCCCTCGTGCTAAGCAGCACTGCAACTCAGCTAAACAGCCGGGACTGCAAATATGTCTAAGCAAACAAATGATCAAATGCTCCAAGATATCTCACTATGACTGCCTCTTACTCATTTTATGCAAATGAATGCCTCTTTGCCCTGGACCCCACACATTAGGGTTTCTTCCACAAAGAATCTTTCTCCCTCCAAAACTGCGCTGTCTTCTCAAGCAAGCTACACCTCTTAGGCAGCGCTGTTGACTTGGTCAAACTTGACCTTGTCTTCATGCAATTGCCCCTTTTCACACTAGAAGGTGCAAAATTAAGCTGCTCTATTGATCCTTTTCACACTATGAAGGATCTTATTCCTACTCATGGGACTTTTACCCATTTTATTCACCTCCTAGATGAAATAAGAAAAAATTAATATTCCAATTTTCTGCTTGCAAATTTTGGAATATTACACATAACCATATCTTGATGCTTTGCAACCACATGCAGAAAGTGTCGCTCCCGAAGATGAAGTTGAAGAGTTCTCCAAATGGATGTTTTGCTTCTTCATTTCTACTTCCAAGGCTTCCATATTCTTAAAACATTTTGACTCTACGTGGCTATCACGATTACAAAAGTTGCAATGTCTATCTGTCTTCTTCCCTTTGTTTTTATTTGCCTTATCATTTTGTTGAGTTGTTTTTTCAATTTGTAGTTGAGAGTGCTTAAGACCCTTGTTTGGTTTAGGACCATTCTTTTTAGGATGCTGATTCTTAAGGTTCTTTGGATTTGGTTTTTGTTGGGATGATAAGGCTTTCTTAGAAGATTTTCTAGTATTAATAAGACCAAGGTGTAATAGCTTATGTTGTTCTCTTATCAAAGAGTCACAAAAGGCATCAAAAGAGGGGGACTTTCAGGGTGTACCTTGAGATATGAGGGCTTCTCTAGTGGAATGGAAGGTGGAAATAAATAGAGACTATGCAGGGCATAACTTAGCAAGAATGGAATAGATAAGACTACCAACTTCCTTTTTGGCCTTACAACCTTCTAAAAGAAGTATAAGGGTCTTGAGTTTTGAAAAAAAATCTTCAATAGAGGAGAAATTATTGGGGTCCAAAGTAAGAAACTCGTTTTCGATTTGGTGGGCTCTGATTTCACTTTGAATGCCAAAAACAATATTTAGTTTTTTCATAGCTTCATAAGGGGAGTAAATTTCTTGGATATGAATCTAAGATATTGAGCAATGGTCATTTCTATCAACCCCCATGCTTGATCTTGTTTATTTTCCCATTTAGCCTTTTTATCTTTATTGGTAGGTTTATATTTTAGTCCTGAGGCTATTCTCTAAATCCATTTACTTCTAAGTAAGTCTACCATATAAGATAACCATTAGAAATAATTGATGTTGTTAAGAATAACCAGGCATGCACTTTCCATTTCTATAAACTGAAGCTGTAATGGTTGAAACTAACTACTCCAATGGAAAGTTTTACACAGTATTTTGTCACTGTCCCTAAAATCCCTATCCTGAATATTAGAGGACCATTTCAGTGACTCTTGTGTATTTTCATAACTTGCAAAAATTGTCATTGCATCCCTTGGCATGTGGAGAACATTTTCTCTGTTGACTATTCCTGGAGCAGACTCTCAAAAACACATGATTTTGGGTCGGTGCCAGTAGGTAGTTATGGCCTCGTGCCCATAGAGAAATTAGCACTGGACCTTGCGCCCATTTGCGCTCTATCTCAGTGGAATGCCTGCATCGAGATGTTTTTGGAAAGTTTTTAAAATATAAATGAAGTTTCCATGCCCAACCACTTCGTGAGCAGAGTCATCATGGTTTTTTCGACTGAATAATGTCGAAGTCCTTCCTTTGGATTCTTGTTTCCTACTTTTGAGAAACTTCCCAAAGGATAAGGTCCCCCTTCCACCTTATGAGGGATCCAAAACCACCTCCTCCTCTCCTATAAATACATCCTTCTGACATAGTTTTAGCTAGCTGAACAGTCCTTACTATAGCTAGTGTGATAATAGAGCAGAGAGGAATCTATTGTTGGGAGAGAGTTTAGGACCATTGCCTCACCAATTCCGATCCTCGACGAATGCTTGAGACGCGTTTGATTGGATCCATTGAAGGAGGCTGCAATGTTAAGGCTTTTTGGTTGTAAACTTCTTCTCTCTATCTTTAATACAAGACTAGTTTTTTGGTTCCAATTTTTTGTTTGATAATATGCAAAGTGTTTTGATTATCCTTGACCAATCAAATAGTTATTGTAGGTTTTAACCCTGTACATAAATTATCTGCAAACGAATATTAAATGCAGAAAATAAAAAATAGCGAGAGCATAAAACATAAAATAGATATACACAGAGATTTTCCCCTGGATCCCAAATCGGGACGACCAACTTGATTTTTCATTATATTCCTTTTAGTGTTACAACACATATATATACATGCTGAAGCATACATAAACCCCAATCCATTAACCCTGGATTTGAACATAATCGTAGTTCCCTTGACCATATACAGGAAATACCAGCAGGGGCTGAAAACTATCATGCCCCAAAACCATGTGCAAACCCATGCACAAAACCATGAAGTGGTCCGCCCACCGAAAAATAAGGTCCAATTTTTTTTCTTTTCTCGAAAGAATATAACACATACCCAACATTCTCCCACTTGTTCTTTTATTTCCACAAGGGGCCATAGGAGAGCTCAGTCATTAGCCCAGCTCTGTAAAACCCATTGTTTCTATACACCAAGATAACTTTTGAGTGCTCATAGACTTTGTCAATGCATCTGCAACATTCTTCAAGGTGTCCACCTTTACCAGCAACACCCTTTTAGCCTCAACAATATCTCTCACGAAGTGATATTGAACATCAATGTGCTTTGTATTTGAATGATAAGCAGGGTTCCTAGCCAAGAAAATTTCACTTACTATCAGTCACTTCATCCTTATAGCTTCTGTCGCACCAACCCCATACTTGAACACAATCGCAACCAAACTACTTCCTTGCTTGCATGAGTGGCTGCCATGTATTCTGCCTCTGTAGTTGAAAGAGCCACTACAGACTGTCCTTTACTCATCCAATTGACTGCACCTCCAAATAGGCTAAACACATACCCACTTGTAGATCTTCTTTGGTCCAGATCTCCAGCCTAGTCTGCATCAACAAAACCATGAATGTCCAACACTCTTTCCAATCTTGGTCTTCCCTAGTTGCACAAGCCATAATCACTAGTGCCACGCAAATATCTGAAAACCTGCTTCACTATTGTCCAATGATCCTTCCCTGGGTTTGACATAAACTTGCTAAATACTCCCACTGCATGAGAAATGTCCGGTCTAGTACAGACCATTGCATAAATTAGGCTACCTACTGCACTTGCATATGGAACACGGGACATATCCTCCTCTTCTTCTTGTGTCTTGGGACACTATTCAGTAGACAGCTTTACACCTACAGGAATCGGAAAATTCACCAGTTTACTATCCTGCATATTGAACCTCTGCAATATAGTCTCGACATACTTCCTCTGGTTTAACTAGAGCTTCCTCTTTGCCCGATCTCTCTTAATTTCCATTCCCAAAATATAGTTTGCAGCACCAAGATCCTTCATGTTGAATTTGGAGAATAGTTGGGTCTTCAAATCTTGGATAATTTCTTTGTCATTTCCAATCAACAACATATCATCCACATACAAGACCAAATAAATAACACAGTCACCAATTAATTTAAAACAAACACAGTGATCTTCCTTGCTTATGGTGAATCCAAGTCCCCGTATATAGGTATCAAATTTCTGATACCACATCCTTGGTGACTGTTTTAACCCATATAGAGACTTATTTAACCTGCATACCAGTTCTTTCTTCCCCTTCACCATAAAGCCTTCAGGTTGTTTCATGTAGATATCCTCTTCCAGATCCCAGTGAAGAAATGTTGTCTTCACATCCATCTGTTCTACCTCAAAATAAAATGCAACAGCAACAGATAAAAGTAATCTAATAGAAGTAACTTTGGAAACAGGAGAAAAAATATCACCAAAATCAATTCCCAACACTTGGGAATATCCTTTTGCTACCAACCAAGCTTTGTATTTCTCCACCTTGCCTTCTACATTCATCTTCTCTTAAACACCCATTTTCTCCCAATGGGCTTCCTTCTAGCCGGCAACTCCATCAGATCACATGCCTCATTTTTATGCAAGGATTCCATTTCATCAACCATGGCCTCTTTCTAGAGTTTTCCATCCTCTGAATCTACTACCTCCCTGATGGTTCTAGGATCATCACCAGTTATAGTTAAAGCAAAATTTGAATAGAAAGCAGATGGACTATACCTTTCTGGTTGTCTTCTTTCCCGAACTAATCTTCTCATAGCTGGAGTTTGTGGCTCTTCCTCTTCTGAGTCTTCTTCTATTGTAGAGTCTGATTCATCCTCCTTTAGCTCAAACTCTATCTTCTCAGGTTCCTTTGGTAGGAATTCATGTTTAACAACATCTTTCACCTCTATAAACACCACATCTCAGTTGTACACAACCTTCCTTGTTTCTGGGTTCCAAATCTTGTAACCCTTTAAACCATCCTTATACCTTTCTGTCGTGCTATACCACACTTCTTACAGAACTCCTCAAATTCCTTCTTGCAGAACTCCCCGCCATTATCTGTCCTCAACACCTTTATCTTCTTCTCTGTCTGGTTTTCCACCAGAGCCTTAATTCTTTAAATCTATCAAAGACTTCAGATTTATTCCTCAAGAAATATATCCATGTATTCCTTGGGAAGTCATATATGAATGAAACATAGTACAAAGACTTACCCAGTGATGAAATCGACACAGGTCCAAACACATCACTGTGCACAAGCTTTAATATCTTGTTCACCCTCTTAGCACCAGAAGGAAAACTCACCCGATTCTGCTTCCCATATACACAATGTTCACAGAAATCAAAATCCGAAGAGATATTAGACATACCTTCTACCATACCATTTCCATGTAGTATCCGAAGGCCCTTCTCTACAATATGTCCAAGCCTTTGATGCCATAGCATGGTCTTTTCTCCAGAGACCGCTAGGCTTTCCGCTCCACTTTCGAGAACCACAGAACTGTTGCACCCATCAATAATAGTGCTACCCTGAAGCTTGTACAGAGTTCCAATCCGAACTTCTTGCATTAATACCAGTACTCCCCGAACCATTTTATAGGTATCTTTCTTGAACACCGTTTTTACACCTGCATCATCCACCTTGCTTACAAAAAACAGATTTATGGCCAATGCAGGAATGTGCAGAACACCAGGAAGTGTTCTAATCCTTCCACCTTGTAGCTTCAATTTGAATTTTCCACGTCTAATGATTCTGGCCTTCCTATCATCACCTAAGAAGACATCATCGCCATCATATTTCTCATACTCGCAAAACCACTCCCTATGGGGAGTGAAGTGAAAGGATGCACCTGAGTCAATTAACCATGACTCATGATCTACATGTATATTTGAAGAAGAAGCCAAATACACATCCCCACCTTCATCCGAGGTGGTTTTTGACTCTGCAGAAGGAGCATCATCAGATCCATTTCCTTTCTCAGGAGCTTAGGTCTGCAGTCCTTTTTGTAGTGCCCTTCCTTTCTGCATTTCTAGCACACCTTTACAAAATTTCTAGGAGATTTAGATCTCCCTCTAGATTTAGATCTCCCACTCGAAACCTTATTCTTGTTTCTGTTCTGGGACCTTCCTCGTACAGATAAGGCATATCCATTCTGACCCTCCATATTTCTCCGTCTCATTTCCTCCGACAGCAAGGCTGAGAATATGTCATCAAAATTCCAGGTAGTTGTATTGTTACCTATTGCAATAACTAGACTGTCCCACGAGTCTGGTAGAGAACACAACAAGCTGATGCAATTATCTTCATCTGAGATTTTAATATCAATAAATGACGGCTGACGTAACACAATATTGAAGGCATTCAGATGCTCTGTCACTAAGTCTCCATCCTTCATCCTCAGGTTATACAACTTTTTTCGCAGGAACAATTTATTCACCAGAGACTTAGATTGGTACAAAGTCCCAAGTTTTTCCCACAAATTCTTTGTCGTAGCTTCCCCAAATACATTCAACAATACCGAATATGAGATGCACAACCGTATTGTGCTCTTCGCCTTCCGATCCAAATTTTTCCAATATTCATCTGACATTGCCATTGGATTAGTACCTGGGTCTACTGCGATCCACTGGTCTTTATCCACCAGCAGATCCTCCATCTTGAGCTTCCACAACTCAAAACTATGACCATTAAATTTCTCAATCTCTATCTTTCCACTGCTCACCATCTTCTTTCACCGCAAGAATCGATCCCACAGATCTCCCACTGAACAGGGTCTACCTCAGGCCCGAGAAAAAAACCCCTCAGCAGCAAAGACGTCCCCTTGAAGCTGAAACATCTCCGATACCAAATGTAGGTTTTAACCCTATACATAAATTATCTGCAAACGAATCTTAAAAACAGAAAATAAACAATAGCGAGAGCATAAAACATAAAACATATATACACAGATATTTTCCCCTGGATCCCAAATCGGGACGACCAGCTTGATTTTTCATTATATTCCTTTTAGTGTTACGACACACATATATATATACATGCCGAAGCATACATAAAACCCAATCCATTAACCCTGGATTAGAACATAATTGTAGTTCCCTTGACCGGATCTACAAAATACCAGGGGTCGAAAACCATCATGTGCCAAAACCATGTGCAAACCCATGCACAAAACAATGGGCGGGTCCGCCCACCGAAAAATAAGGTCCAATTTTTTTTTTTTTTTTTTCCAGAGGTGCTGCCCAGGACCCCAAACAGGGGGGGCTGCCGCCCCCCCTGTGACCCCCCTGCTACACCCATCGCAACATATAGGGGGGGTTGTCACCCCCCCGCATGTGACTAGCCGTGGAAAGAATATAACACATACCCAACAATTATGAATTAAAATATGTTTTTATATGCTTCCATCGTTCACTTGATCCTTGTGTAGGTACGCGAATATTGCCACTAAAATATTGCGATGTGTGAAGACAAAGATCAGCGGATTGCTGCTGCAAAAGACAACATAAGCGTTGGACCAAGGTAGGCCATCTATCCTAACTCGTTTTCATTCATTAGCTAGGAGTCCGAAAGTCCAGCTTGTTTCCCTTGTTTCCAGACCCACTCCAGGGCTAGAGGGATCATCTTTTTCCACAGAGGGTATTTACCTGCACAACAATTTGGCGACCATACTGGGGATCAATGTGTTTGTCATCGATCATTGTTCATCTAGTGTTTTTCTTGTCGAGTCGACTTTCGTCATTTCATTGTTTTTCTGCTTTGTCCTTCCTGTCTGACTATTTTTAGCCATCCTATTCAGTCCCAGAGTGTCAAGTTTGGCCCTGCTTAGCGGTTTTTATTTTTCCCATGGTTTTCTAGTTCGACGCTACTTTTTCTTGAACAGTCGCGCCGATTGGGGCTTGTTTCTTTTGTCACATGTGTGCCAACCTTTGTTTAGCGTGGATTACAGCTAAATAGATGCGCCGAATCCTATAGGTTAAAATTTTAGCCTTATTCTAGAGTTTTGTGAGTTTCCCTTGCCCCTGGATTGGATTTTTATATTTCAATTAGTCCACTAAGATTTTTTTGACTCTCTTGTCTCGTTCTTCTCAGCTTTTTGTCCATCATCTAATCAGTGGAGTTAGTCATCCTAGGGTTTCTAGGTGTCTTCTGCCACTTGTTCGGCTTTCTCCTCACTGAGTCTTCTAAGTTGAGTTTGAGTCAGTTGGGTCTTTGTCATTCCAGTTCATTGACTGATTGTTTTAACTGTTCCCTCAGTTCTACGTGTATTTGGTTTTTTGAATGATCGCCTTGGATTTCGTTTAGCTCTCCATCTGTCACCTTGAGCATAGATTACATTGCTCGTTGAATTGGTTCAAAAGCCCTTTTTGCTTGAAGGAGTGCACCTCTATTTTGAGTGTGTTTAATTCGTGTTAGATTGATCTCTTTGTATTAGATATTTTCATTCGAATTTCTCAAAGCTAGTGTCCATTTTGTTTTTTAGTGTAATAATGCATTTTTCTTCTCATTTATCTAGAAAGACAAAATTTGCATTCTTTCTCTTAGTTTGAAAATGGAAAATGTTCTTTTGCATTAGTAGCTTTTAGTGAACAAGGAAAGAGCTTTTCATTTTCTGCTTTGGTTGTCTTAGATGCATTAGGGAATATTCTCTTGTATTTGATTGATTGCTGCTTTGTTATAGACTGTTATCCCTCTCTTAGCTAGCATTAATTGAATTGGAATGATTTTCTTTTGCATATAGTTGTGCATTAATAATTCGAGATCA
Source organism: Pinus albicaulis (assembly GCA_034641835.2). Taxonomy (NCBI): domain Eukaryota; kingdom Viridiplantae; phylum Streptophyta; class Pinopsida; order Pinales; family Pinaceae; genus Pinus; species Pinus albicaulis. The sequence goes on from CM076571.1 coordinate 512,707,040, forward strand.
CATTCGGTAAGGCCTCGAAATTGCAACATTAATTCAAGGTCAACTTTAAAACGAATTCAATCAACCTAAGGAAGCATTGAAACCTAACAGACATATTTTAGAGGTCTAGGCTAGTAACGTGTTCCGACGTCATTAAACCTACTAGCTGTCGTTCGCCATTTGGCTTTAGACATCACTAGTACGGACTTGTGCTCCCCGTACCGTCGAGTAAATAAAGGGAGATCTTCATAGGTTAACATCCTTTATCCATAAAAAGCTGAGTCTACCGCCCTGTAACCTTGATACACCAAACACAACATTCGGGGAGACTGCCTGCACATACGTCAATTCCTTGGTCATTTCTCTTTCATTTGATCACCAAGGTGTATATTGCAGTTCACGGAAACTTGGTACACCCTCTTGCTTATATTTCCTGAGTAGTCATTTTGTTCTTTTTGTGACTCTCTAAAATAGAAAAGATCCTTGAGCACTTGTCCTTTCATGCTCGTTTCAACCTAAAAGTGACTAGAGTCACCTTTTTCCTATTTCTTGACTCTTAAAATATGAAACGACAGAGTTTTTTTTCAGTGTCATAAAATTAATTGCCCATGATCACATGCCCGTTAAATATATTTTCTTGGATTTTTCTTAAGTAATTCCTTAGTGTTTGATCTTTAAGCCTAAAGTTGGTTATCTCGGTTCTCTTCTGTTTTGAAACACAGTCATAGTGGCGGAACCACCAGTTTCGTCGTTCTCTTCATTGCCTCCTAGTGGTGATCCTTCTCTTAAAGTTTCTCTGGAAGCAGCTCAGCCCACTAGGTCTGTCGATTTCTGGCAGTCTATTCTTTTGAGTATCTTACCCCTCGCTACCCGATCTCCTCTTGAAGAGCCATTTGATATGAATTGGCAACCTTAGGATGCTTGGTCTGGTTTTGGGAACGAACAAGACTGCCCTCCTCTTACTTCAGAACCATCTTTACTAGCTACTGCTTTACTTGGCACTACTCGTCGCCTCTTCGATGATAAAGTGGCTTCATATGACATGGATTCTTTGAGTCCCATTAGTAGTGAAGAGCTTTATGTTTCTATGGGAGATCATAAGCTCCCTCCAGATAACTTTCCTTATATCTTATGCCAACCTTCCTCACAACTGGTATATCTCCCACGCGGTTATTGTACTTTGGGTCAGATCATTTATGGCATTCAATCATTGTATCAGAAGCCTATATGGTATGATACATCGACTCCCTCGAGAAGCTCGACTGTCTCAGTATCGAGGGCATCACCTCGACTCCCATGACGTCGACGATTGACGATTGTAACCTTTGTTCCTGTCTGACCCACTGTATGTGTGGCTTCATCTGCACCAGTTGTTAGTATGACTCAGTCATCGTCAGCGTATTCTACAGTTCGTAGGTCCATTTTTATCAATCCCATGATACCTATAAGGCCCATCGTGAGAGGATCATAGCCTCACGTTGCAGGAACCCAACCTGCTAGTAGTATGCCTATGGCTTCTACTTCCATTCCTAGTGGTTTTACATTCGATGGGTATTTGTTGGCCATTTAGTAGCAGAATTTCACCTCTCAGGGTTCTCAACAGCTACAAACTTCTAGCAATCCTCTGCATCATTATGACACGTACGGTAATCCTGTCTATTTTCCTCCAATTAATTCCAATCAGACCGTATACTAGCCGGGACAACCCTATTGTCCACAAGGACAACCCTTACAGGGACAACCTTCGGTCCAATAGGGACAACCCTCTGGTCCACGTGGAAAACCTTCTGGTCCACAAGGACAAACCTTACAGGGACAACCTTTGGTCCAACAAGGAGAACCCTACGGTCCTGCTAGCCAACCTCATATTCAACCAGGAGCATCTTATGTTACTGGGGGGCAGATCTATCCTCAACAGGGACAACATTTTCTGCAACAACATCACCCTTATGTTCAGCAAGGCCAAAATTTTGTACAACAAGGACAACCCTATGGTCCTGCGCCAGGTCAACCTGGTCTTCAGGGGCAGCCTAGCCCATCCCTATCACTGGGCCAACCTTTCCCACAAGGGAAACCCGGTGGTACTCAGAATCCAGGCCAACCTGCTCCGTAGGGAGAACCTGTCCAACCATCGTATCTAGGTCAACCTGCACCCCAGGGGAAACCCGTTCAGCCTCAAGGCACCACTTACATTCCTTAAGGTCAATCTCAGGTGGTATATAGTGTGCCGCAAGGCTTTACTTATCTTCCTTAAGGTCAATCCCAGGCAGTATACAATGTGCCTCAAGGCACTGTGTATCTTCCTCAATGCCAAACTCAAGTGTTGTATAATGCACCTCAAGGCACTACTTACATTCAGCAGAAAAATACATATGTTTCTCAAAGGGGAACTCAGTGGTATGCTCAGAATCAATATCCTTGTCCTCAACCCATGTATGGGCAGAACTATCAGGCTTATAAACCCTATGGACAGAATCCTCCTAGATAAAACATATGGGGGCAGAATTTCTCTCAACCTGGGGGAAATTCTAATATCGGTCTTTATCAACGACCTACAATGGCTCTTAATCCTCAATTAACTTTCCTTGCGACATAAGAACTTCCTGATGTGTCAAAGTTAACAAACGATCCTATCCTTCATAATCCATATTGGCCCCCAGTTCTGACTACAATTCCTGGTGATTGTCCCAAATTTGAGGGCAAGTCTGCAGAAGGCCCCCAAGTGCATGTTATGACGTACCATCTTTGGTGTTCTTCTAACTCTTGGGTTGACTATTCCATTAGAATTCGTCTTTTCCAAGTGGTATATTGAACTATCCCGCAGAATCTCCCAAGATTTCAAATCTTTGTCCATGGCATTTCTCACGCACCTTCAGTTACCAGTTTGCTAGGAAACTGGGACACACCTCCTCACATCCTTGAAACAAGATCAAGATACTCATATCTCTGATCATATTCATGAATGGAGGCATCGTCGTCTCTTGATCAAGTTTGAGATTCTTGATCAGCTTCTAACTGATTGGTTCACTACCTCCTTCGTTGCTCTGATTGATAAGGACATTTCTATGGGGGCATTTTTTACTGAGGAACAAGCCATCGATCGTGCCCAGTACCTTGATCTCGTGTACTCTTAGTCCGACACATTGTATGAAATCTTGCCTGATGCCCCTCGACCTGGAACTTCCAAAGCACCGGTGACACCATCTGTCGATGGTATCATTGGTTCTGTGTCTCAGACTTCTCGGAAGTATTCTCCAAATCCTGGAAAGAAAAAATCTACCACTTCCAATGATACTGCTTCTCAACCACCTCCTAATTCTGGTAAAACCACGGAAGTGAATTCTATCTAGTCCAATCCGGTGGATAAAACTTCCAAAGGTAAAAAAGAAGGGTAAAGTTAAGGCCAAAGCTGATACTGTGACAAGATTCTCAGAAATCTCGTGTTGATTATGGTTCACCACGAAAACCGAAGTACCCTTGTTTGATTTGTGACAAAGAGGATTTTACCAAGGACTGTCCCCGACGGGCCGAATTTATTCGATTGCTCAAAGGCACCAAAGGAACTCTGACTATTATTAAAGAACCTTTCCCATCACAGCAAACTCAGTTGGTGGAGCAACCTCAGTCCTCCTCCCCATTTGGCTCTTAGGTTTTCATGATGAACGGTTCTGCATCTATTTCCATTGCTACCCGATTGAAAGATTATACTGAACCACGTTAGGTAGCAGGGAAGGAAATCACTGATGGTCCTCCTTCCCTGCCTTACTCTGGCCCTCTTTAGATTGAAATGCCTAGTACTGAGCTCATTGTATGACCACCTTCCAAAGGTGTACTCCACAAGTCTTCCTACAATCCTAACGCCGGTGCTGCTCAACATTATAGTATTGTTGAGGATTTGGCTCAGGCACCATCTACTATGTCTACATTAGAAGTACTTCAAAGTTATCCATCTCAATGGAAGGATTTTTTATCTTCCATCGGTGGGGTTGATACTGCTGATTCAAGCCTTATAACTTTATACTTGGAAAATTTCATCCCATGTCTCCCTCACCAGCTTGCGCTGATCATCCAAGTTGGGATTAATGGAAAGAATATCCATCGAGTGGTCGTGGACGAGGGTGCATCTAAGTGTATCATGTCATCTGCCTACGGGAAAGCCATCGTCTCTCCAGCCCTCACTTCATCTCCAAACGCTTTAGAATATTTTGATGGAAGGGAATCTCGCCCTCTCGTTGTTCTCGCTAGTTTACCTATTACGTTAGAAGGAAAAATAGTTAACGTTGAGGTTGAAGTCGTTAACACCAAGTTCAATTAAAATCTTTTACTTAGTAGCAGTTGGAATCATTCCATGTTGTGCGTTCCGTCCACCCTCTTTCGTGTTCTTTGATTTCCGCACGGAGGAAATATCATCACTGTCGATCAGTTGACCCTTTTTACTTCTTCGTCTTCTGAGAGCAACGTCCCATATGTGGATCGTATTCCTACACCTTATGATATCATAAGACTAGGTCTTTTCAAAGATCCTACCCTCATGGGTCTTTTTCCTCTTCCTCCACCCAACACTACTCAGGTTAACATGATTTCCAGGTCTTCCGATCCGTGGGTCATCCCTTCGCCCGAGCAGATTGATTCGTTTGGTGATTTGATGCCATTAAGGCCAATAGAAATTGATTATTATGAACTTGTTTAGGATTCAGCTCCTTCGCCCTCTGATCATGCACCTTTGAGTATGTCTCTTGACACTCGTTCTCAATCCCCTTGGTTCGGCGCTTCAGATTCGCTTGATCCATTAAACGAGATATTTCCAACTGATGAGACCATCATGGAAACTATTTCTCTTGAGGATCCTCCTTGGGACGATAGTCATCATTGTTCCTTGTTCATGCCTACCCTTGGGGCCATGTCTAATTTTCTCGAGAAGTTCACTTCTCAAGTTCCTTCCCATCTACTTCAGATGCTCATCCTGACACACGAATTCTTTGCGGAAGGTAACTTGGGAAACATCACAGAAACGATTCCTAAAGACATTTCCATCAAACCAGGGGTTGTCGAGAACATCCATATTGGGGTGACATGTTCTCCTAATGATATCGAGGTCTATACTAGTCTCTTCCGCGAGTTTCACAATGTTTTCGCTTGGTCTTACGAAGAAATGCCCAACATTGATCCAAGTATAGTGGTGCATGAGATTCCTTCTTATCCTGGTGCGAAGCCTGTTCACCAGCGTCTTCATCCCATGCACCTTAGAAAGGCGACCACTATTAAAGGTGAAGTTGAAAAAATTCTTAGAGCTAGTTTCATTTATCTAATTCCCTTGACAGAATGGGTTTCTAATATCGTTCCTGTGGATAAGAAGCAGGGTACTATTTGTGTCTGTGTTGATTACTGTGATATTAACCGTGCTTGCCCTAAGGATAATTATCCCACTCCTTTTATTGACGAGATCATTAATGATTGTGCTGGGAGTGAGATATTTTCCCTTATGGACGGGTTTTCTGGGTACAACCAGATTAATATTCTTCCGGTCGATCAACACAAGACTGCCTTTATCTATCCTTGGGGTACTTTCACCTATAAAATCTCCCTTTTGGTCTTAAAAATTTTGGGGCTACATTTCAACGAGCAATATCATATGCTTCCATGATATCAAGCGCATTGTTCAACCTTACCTGGATGACCTTCGGGCTCATTCGGCTAAGCATAAAGACCACCCAGATCATCTCCGTCAAATATTTCTTCTCTGTCGACGCTATAACAATTGGCTTAATTTGCATAAGTGTGGTTTCTACATTGATTCTGGTAGGCACTTAGGGTTTATCGTCTCTAAAGACGAAATTCATCTCGATCCACTCAAAATTGAAGCTATTGTTAATCTCCCCTCTCTTTCCTCCTTACATCAGCTACATAGTTTGCAAGGGAAAGCTAACTTCCTACATCATTTTATACCGAACTATGCTGAAGTGGCCAAAGGATTTACACGGTTACTTAAACAAGGCGTCTCGTTCCTCTGGGATGAGATTTCCCAAAAATAATTCGATGCACTGAAGACATTACTTATCAATTCTCCTCTGTTGCGTCCTCCCAATTATCATCGTGATTACACCCTCTATTTGGTTGCCGTGTTTAGTACTATTGCCATGGTTCTGGTGCAAGACGATGATGATGGTGACGAGTACGTCATTTACTATTTGTCTTGTAATCTTCTCGATACTAAAACTTGTTACGCACAAGTTGAGAAGTTGGCATTGGCTGCTGTTCAACGTTTTCGTCACTACATTCTGTTGTGCACAATGACCGTGATCTCTGGTTTCAACCCCATGAATTATATATTGACTCGTAAATTGTTGGGGGTAAAATACTCAAAGTGGATTTTTATCTTTCAAGGGTTCGATTTGGAGTTTACTACCGCCAAATCGAAGAAATCGTTAGTTTTCGCCGATTTTATTTGCTCCCTCCCTTCTAATTCTGCTCTTTCTGGTTCCGAGGAATGCATTCCAGATGACACAATTTTTCTTATTAGCACCCTTAATCCTTGGTACGATGATATCATCGTATATCTTTAGACTTCCACCTTCTGGTCTGAGTTGATGAAGGATGCTTGTCGAAGCATCCACCATCATTCGCAACCTTATCACATAGTCGGAGATACTCTCTATCGCATCGAAGTTGATTCTATTCTCCATCGGTGTTTGACCCTCGAGGAGGCTGAAAAGGTCCTCAATGATTGCCACTTTGGTGCTTTTGGTGGTCACATGTCTGGATATGCTACTGCACAGAAGATTATTTGTGCTGGATATTTTTGTCCCACCATCTTTAAAGACTGCATTGTTGTTGTCTGTAAGTGTCACGATTTCCAGATTTATCAGCGCAATATCAGCGCGCCACCCACATAACTTCATCCTGTCATTACCATTGGTCCCTTTGCGAAGTGGGGCATCGATTTTATGACGTGTAACCCTCACTTGTCCGGGGGGAATGCTTATATTATCATCGTTGTTGACTACTTCAAGAAATGGGCCGAAGCAATGCCTACACTTACAACTGACGGTAAGACAATCGCACAATTTCTATTAAATCATGTCATTACTAGGTTTGGTGTCCCTCAAGCCATTGTTACTGATCATGGTTCTCATTTTCGTCATTACATGATGGCTGAGTTGACTTCTAAGTTGGGTCTGCGTCACAAAAACTGAACATTGTACTACCCTCAAGCCAATGGCCAGGTTGAAGCTGTGAACAAGGTACTCGTCACTATACTTCAATGTATGATTGGGATGCACAATTCAAATTGGCATCTCATGTTGTTTTCAGCTCTCTAGGCTTACCGAACCTCAGTGAAGGATGCGACCGAATTCACTCCATTCCAACTTATCTATGGTCTGGAAGCTACCCTTCCGATTGAATGTGAAATCCCTTCTCTCAAGATAGTTGTTGAATTGCTGCCTAATACTTCACCAGAAGAATAGCATCTTCTATATTTAGAGAGGCTTGATGAAACGCGCCGCTTTTCTACTCTTGTCATAGAAGCACAAAAAAAGTGGTTCAAAGCTCATTTTGACTAGTCAGTTTCCTCTCGTTCCTTTATAGAAGGAGACCTTGTCCTCCTGTACGACCAAGATCACGATAAGATGGGGGCAGGAAAATTTCAATCCATGTGGCATGGGCCCTATATTGTTAAGCATGTTTTGTAGAATGGGGCTTCTGAGCTAATTGATTATGAAGGTTACCCTCTGGATCAACCCAGAAATGGGTTGTATCTCAAAAAGTATTATGCATGAGTTTCTTGTGCATGTTTCTTTTGATACATAGGTGTTTTTTCATTTTTGTAAATTTTTTGGCTTGGTGTGCTTTGCAAGCATTTTTCCTGCTTATTGTATCGTTTATTATTGTGCAGATGTCTGTTACTCCTTATGTCGGTTTCGTGGATGGTGCCTCTCGCAGTACCTGGAATCTGTCTTCTGTAGCCTAGGTGATTTATAATCCTGATGGTGAGTTGATAGAACTTCAAGGTATTTATCTAGGATGAACCACAAATAATGTTATTGAATATAGTGTTGTCATTGAACTCTTAACTGAGACCATTTCTCTTGACATTCGTGCATTGATTGTTAACCTAGACTCTCAACTTGTTGTTCTTCAGTTTAATGGGCATTATTTGGTTAGAAATCCTCAAATATTAAGGTTGTACTTGCGTGATCGTTTACTGGAAAGAAATTTTGATTACATCACATATCAACATATTCCTAGACGAATGAATGCGTTAACTGATACAGTAGCTAATATTTTATTAGATAGACATTTGCGTAATTTGTAAAACATCATCATCACATGATTCAATTCATACAGGAAAATAGGCATATATATATATATATATCGAGTGTTTGCATCCACGTGCATCATAAGTTCAAAAAATATGTATGTTTTGGTTACATCCTGAAACATCATGTCTCTCAAAAAATATGCAAAAATAAAAGCCTAGGTGTCTAGTCGGCATGATTGTCATGGTAGCATGTCACTGTCCACACAAGCCGCCTCAATAAGCGGTGAACACGGTTTGACACTCCCATAGTGTGTCTCTGGTACACGCAAGGACATCATCAAATCTCGCATAGTCTGGGATTCTAATGGTGAGTCCCTCTAGGTTGCATACAATTTCCTCCTCCTCACTTCCCTCGCCATGAGGGGCCACATCAAAATCATGAGGAATCTATCGTGCTATTGGAGACATTCCTGCAGGTCTTTTTGGGCTGACATCTGCGAATACATGGATTAACATCAGAAAATATATAATAAAAAAAGTCATAATGCTCATCAAAATAAAAAAAAATGAACCTTACCCAATGCTTCATCCTAATCCTCTCCCATTGGGAGTGGGATATCTACATCACCGATAAATTTCTTGCTAGAATAAGGCCAATCCTCCACGAAAATCAGTTGTCGATGAAGCCACTCAAAGAAATCCGGTCTCTAGGACATCTGTTGACTGCCACCTGATATTAGCATCAAAGCCGCCCAATGGACCATCTGTGGCTCTTGGGCTGGTGGTGTCGGAACTATCACTTCCTGATGTTGGAAAATTGGTAACCATTCCAAGTTAAATGGTACCAGGATGGACCCATAGTTGAACTGTTTCATCTTACCATTCTTGCTTTTTGTCAGTTGGCGCTTCATATTGATCGTTACTGCCTCTGTCCAGTTGTAGAGAGTGGGTACCATGAAATCTACTGCAAGAATTAACTGTGTTTTTGTGGCCTCATGCGGAGCTTGAGATCCAACAGCTCGCGTGATGGTGTGCAACACTACTTTTAGTTCCAGATCGGGAATAGTTTGGATATCCACTTTCCTACTTTTTGATCCTTTCCTTGCCCCTCGGCACACTGTGTCAATGACCATGCTCATGTTTTCCATTGTGGGCCAGGTACCTGTTAGGATTGGTACTTCCCCCCTCCGTGACAATCCAGTTATGAAGTAAACATCCAAGACCTCAATATCTAGCTCCTGATAATGAATTATGAATCTTTCTCGATCAATGTCCCACACACTAATCAGGTACTATAATAGCTCTGGTTGAGCTTGGAGACATGGTGCCATGAAGAATATTTTAAGCCCGAAATACTTGAGAACATCCATGCATCTTACATTGCCCAAGGCTTGCTCATCTTCTTCACCATGTTCTCTTTCCTTCCTTTCGATCACCATTTTGCTTTTTCACACATGAAAAATCATCCACGTGGCTGTCCTTAGTCAAATTATTTTCTATTGAAGTGTTTAAAGAGGGTTAATTAGTTTAATTCTAAGCTAAAATGTGTGGTCGCAGTTGGCGCGAGTCCATGCCCGATACCCACGCCTACTGTCGCGCCCTAATTTGGATAAAAATCCCTCCACAGATCTAAAAAATGTATTACAAGCAATGAAATCTATATTAAAATGTAGGCAAGGATATGAGCTCTTACCTGGAAAAGATGAATTCGTGATTGGAATTCTGGATTGTTCACTGTCAAATCCATAAAATCACAGTGAAAAAAGGGTAAAAATTGCTCACAAGAGGTAAAAGTGAAAAGTAATTTATTTTTACTATTTTTGGCATTTTATAAACGTTTCAGAACCCTAATTAGGTTTTTGAGCATATTTTTCGATCATTTTGCTATTTTATCTCTAAAAATGGGTTTTACGTGTGTTTCTTATGTAGCAACAGGTCCTCGACGTGACGAAAATGAAGTAACAAGTTGTATTTTATACTTTTTCGGACTCGGTAAAAACACGAAAAAGTCACCCCTGGAGTAATATTTCAACTCTTTTCTGACTCTCGAAAATTGAAAATATTGGCGAGACTCTTGTCATTTTGAACTCGTTAAAGGCTGCTAAATGATATCTACCCAATATACGTTTACCCCCTTTTTAGGTTGGGATAGATTATTTACAAAAAAGGAATACCTTAGCCTATCGTGACTAAGAGGTTCTCTCAGAAATATTTTTCAACCTTTTCGGATCTGTGAGACTACCTACGAAAAGGTTCCTTCTGGAGTCTTCTTTTCTGCTTCTTTTAAAACTCTCTAAACATGAAAAGATGTCGAGTTCTTCCTTTTTCTGACTCGTTAAAACCTAAATGACGTTGGAAATCGTCACCATGATGTAACCAAGTTCCTCCTTCCTAGGGCTCGTAAATGTACTAAAATGGATTTGTCTGAAGGAAGAAATTATATGACAAGCACATGCTATCCCCTTCAAGCTTGTTTTTAAAAATAATTGGGGTACTCACCAGCAATGGTGGGGGAAAATGGAACCAGTTCTTAGTCTTGTCGGTAGTATGTTTCTCTTGAGCATGAAACTCATCTGCGTTCATGTCAGGCTGGGGACATACCATTTTGTCATATTTTTCCTCCATGGGTTTGGGTAATCTATTTTGACCTCTCATCTACTCTTTTTCATGTCATCATGACCTCAGATCCCCTGACGTCAAATACCGCCAAAATTCGGAGTCGTGTCGCCTATATGTTCAAGAGAAGTTTCCTTCTACAGTTTTCAACCTTTGATCCTCTGTTTGGTCTTGATTCACTATCATCTTGTTCCCCTGTATCGTGTCAATGATGTGGGAAACATTATGGCCCTCCTTCAACCAGGTCACTTCCTGTCGACTTCAGCTCATTCTCCAGGATGCTGATCTAGAGACTCCCTTCAGGTACCTTGGAGCTTGCATGCCTCAATGACAAGTTCTTCGTATTTGATGACAGGTCCTCATCGTTGACCTTCGATCAAGTGATTCCGCAGGTGTTTGACGCTAGCTCACTGTTCACATTATGTGGATTGTACTAGTTATACATTGAGAGCCATTGTCATTATTGGTGGTTTCTCTCGCGCCTATTAACAACTTTCATCATTGGCTGGTAATCAGGTGACTTTCTTGCATGTTCGACGTCAGCTCACTCATTTGCATGCTTGAATTTGTACTTGTTTGGGTCGAGATGGAGTGCAAGACCCTGGATTTTGTCTGATAAAATCCATGTTGCGAGACAATTTGGTTTATCATGACTATATGCATGACTGTTTTGATTGGATGGATGTGACAATACCAAAGTCTATTTCTTGATCATTTTTACTGCATGGTTACATCCATACCTCAGATCTTGATTTTATCTGTACTCTATTATGGATGGTTGCGCCCATGCCACATATTCATGTATCAGAGATACCAGTTGTACTTGTACTTGTAGGTCTTCCGACAATGGTGTTTGGTTTGAACACGTTCTCGTAAATAATTTCACTCCTCCCTCTCTCTCAGTCCTCATGCTTTAGGGGGCATCTATTACACAATATTTTTTCATCGCCCTGCAATCCCCATCTCGAATATTGGAGGACCATTTGAGTGACTTCTGTGTATTTTCATACCTTGCAAAAATTATTATTGCATTGTTAAGTCCCTATATTAATAGTGCAGTCCCTTATTATGTTAGTGTAGCCCCCCTTATTGTTATTATTGTACCCCTGTAACCCCTATATTGTTATTATTGTGCCCTTACATTATTATTGTTAGGTCGGCTAGGATTACATTGTGGCCCCACTAGGATTATATTATGGCCCCATGGACTCCTATATATAGAAGGAGGTTTTGTTAATTTGTATCATCCAAGAATTGTTCATTTATGTAATGTATTGGAGGTTTCCCCCTCGAAGTGGCTTATTTCTAAGGCGTTGATATCTCTTTTCTTCTATTTTTGGAGCTGGTTACACAACATTTGGTATCGGAGCTTTGGATTCTAGGGTTTCGCTGCTCCAAACTGGTCATCGTGGCATTTTCGCTATAGCGTTTTTTCTGCGAAGCTTCAGAAGCTGAAATTTTTAGGGTGTGAAGCTGAAATCCTGAGGAATATTGTCTAAAAATTTCAGAGCTTTCTTCGCAACATTTTCGGAGATATGATATGTGGAAGTTAGGCCTTTTTTCAGGCTCCTAAACAGGTCATCGTGGAATTTGCGCTATAAATTTTTTCTACGAAGTTTCAGAATCTGAAATTCATACGGTGCGAAGATGAAATCCTATGGAAATTCATCAAAAAATTTCAGAGCTTGGTTCGCAACATTTTTGGAGATATGATCTGTGGAAGGTAGTGATTTTTCAGGCTCCTGAATTTCATCTCAAAGAGGTGATCGTAGGAAAAGTTCAATAACTCTCTCTCTTGGCATCGGATTGGAGTGCCGTAAAAATTGGTCGCAATTACACGGACTGTAGTTTATTCTCTATCAATTTTAGATACAAAGGATGAAACAATGATACGTGGCAAGTCGTACAAGTTCGCTCTACTGAACCAGTCCATAATTAGGTCATTTTGGGAGATTGGACACAACTTTGTCTTGGAGAATCAAAATCAGGTCAGACCTGTGGCATTCAAAAGAGAATCCATAGGGCTATTTCATTGCTAAATTTCAGATATTGAAGATTTGCAATCACAGAGATAATCCAATTCCAATATGGAGCTCCTCAAAAGCAAGTAAAAGGTGTGTATTGTTTTTCCCGAATTGCATAAATCTTGTTTGAAAAATCAGTTTGAAGTGATTCCAAGGGCCTATTGAGCATATATTTCAATATTTCGTTTTAAAATGCCTCCTAAAAAGAATTCAACACCCATTAAGCCCTCAGAATTCTATACTATGTTGCATGAAGTGGAAGAATTGCAGTATGAGATATCAAAATTATGGTACCAAGTGCAACAAATTTCGATCTTACGAAGAGCAACCGAAGCTGACATAGATGGTTTAAAAGAAGAAATGGAGGCTAATTTGGATGGTCTGAAGGATAGAATAATAGCTAATATGGATGATAAATTAGTGGAAGATGACATCGAACATCAACAACAAGTTCTCCAACTCTCAAAGGATAACCTAACTTTGGTGCAGAATCTAATGAAACAACAAGAATATCAACATCACATCGAAAGAAGTTCTGAAGCAGTCACAAAAACAAGAAATCGACAAGTACGATCAATTACAGAGTATCTCAGCAAGTGGAATAACTTTCCTGTAGAAGATTCCACATGGGAGGATGATAATTTTATACAGAAGCATCAAGAAATAATCAAGCGTTGAGGACAACACTTGTTTGAAGGAGAGGGGCATGTTAAGTCCCTATATTAATAGTGTAGTCCCTTATTATGTTAGTGTAGCCCCAATTATTGTTATTTTTGTACCCCTGTAACCCCCATATTATTATTATTGTGCCCTTACATTATTATTGTTAGGTCGGCTAGGATTACATTGTGGCCCCACTAGGATTATATTGTGGCCCCATGGACTCCTATATATAGAAGGAGGTTTTGTTCATTTGTATCATCCAAGAATTTTTCATTTATGTAATGTATTGGATGTTTCCCCCTCGAAGTGGCTCATTTCTAAGGCGTTGATATCTCTTTTCTTCTCTTTTTGGAGCAATCAGGTCAGACCTGTGGCATTCAAAAGATAATTTAGAGGGCTATTTCATTGTTGAATTTTAGATATTGAAGAGTCGCAATCACAGATATAACCCAATTCCAATATCGAGCTCCTCAAAATCAAGTAAAAGGTGTGTATTGTTTTTCCCGAATTGCATAAATCTTGTTTGAAAAACCAGTTTGAAGTGATTCCAAGGGCCTATTGAGCATATATTTTAGTATTGCATTCTGAAATGCCTTCTAAAAAGAATTCAACACCCATTAAGCCCTCAGAAATCTATACTATGATGCATGAAGTGGAAGAATTGTAGTATGAGATATCAAAATTACGGTACCAAGTGCAACAAATTTCGATCTTACGAAGAGCAACCGAAGCTGACATAGATGGTTTAAAAGAAGAAATGGAGGCTAAGTTGGATGGTTTGAAGGATAAAATAATAGCTAATATGGATGATAAATTAGTGGAAGAAGACATCGAGCATCAACAACAAGTTCTCCAACTCTCAAAGGATAACCTAACTTTGGTGCAGAATCTAATGAAACAACAAGAATATCAACATGACATCAAAAGAAGTTATGAAGCAATCATAGAAACAAGAACTTGACAAGTATGATCAATTTCAGATTATCTCAGCAAATGGAAGAACTTTCCTGTAGAAGATTTCACATGGGAGGATGAGAATTGTATACAGAAGCATCAAGAAATAATCAAGCATTGAGGACAACACTTGTTTGAAGGAGAGGGGCATGTTAAGCTCCTATATTAATAGTGTAGCCCCTTATTATGTTAGTGTAGCCCCCCTTATTGTTATTATTGTACCCCTGTAACCCCTATATTGTTATTATTGTGCCCTTACATTATTATTGTTAGGTCGGCTAGGATTACATTGTAGCCCCGCTAGGATTATATTGTGGCCCCATGGACTCCTATATATAGAAGGAGGTTTTATTCATTTGTATCATCCAAGAATTTTTCATTTATGTAATGTATTGGAGGTTTCCCCCTCAAAGTGGCTTATTTCTATGGCGTTGATATCTCTTTTTTTCTATTTTTGGAGCTGGTTACACAACATGCATCCCTTAGCATGTGAAGAAAATTTTCTGTGTTGACAATTCCTAGAGTAGACTCTAAAAAACACATGATTTTGGGTCGGTGCCAATAGGCAGTTATGGCCTCGTTCCCATAGATAAATTAGCAATGGGCCTCGTGCCCATTGGTGCTCTGTCTTAATGGACTGCCCGCACTAACTGTTTTTGGAAAGTTTTTAAAATAGAAATGAAGTTTCCATGCCCAACCACTCCGTGAGCGGAGTCATCATGGTTTGTTCGACTAAATCACGTTGAATTCCTACCTTTGGCTTCTTGTTTCCTACATTTGAGCAACTTCCCAAAGGATAAGATCTCCCTTCCACCTTATTAAGGATCCAAAACCACCTCCTCCTCTCCTATAAATACATCCTTCTCGCATAGTTTCAGCTAGTTGAACAGTCCTTACTATAGCTGGTGTGAGAATAGAGCAGAGAGGAATCTATTGTCGAGAGACAGTTTAGACCCATTGCCTCGCCAAGTCCAATCCCCGGTGAATGCTTGAGATGCGTTTGACTGGACCCATTGAAGGAGGCTGCAACGTCAAGGCTTTTTGGTTGTAAACTTCTTCTCTCTATCTTTAATACAAGACTGGTTTTTTGGTTCCAATTTTGTGTTTGATAATATGCAAAGTGTTTTGATTCTCCTTGACCAATCAAATAGTTATGAATGAAAATATGTTTTCGTATGTTGTCATCGTTCACTTGATCCTTGTGTAGGTACATGGATATTGCCACTGAAAGACCGCGACGTGTGAAGACAAATATCAACGAATCATTGCTGCAAATGACAATAGAATTGTTGGACCAAGGTAGGCCATCTATCCTAACTCGTTTTCATTCATTAGCTAGGAGTCTGAAAGTCCAACTTGTTTTCCTTGTTGCTAGACCTACTCTAGGGCTAGAGGGATCGCCTCTGTCCACAGAGGGGATTTACATGCACAACAGAAAGATATCGAAAAATTAGGTCAGTTAAAAAAAAATGGATCTGAAAACAACTTCCGGATGAATAAGTTATGCCTTTTTGAAGAAAAGATGTAGTAGATGCTAAGTAGTCATGTGATAGGTTGAAAGTTGATTAAAAAAAATCCCCCTTTCCAAATTTAATATAACAAGCTCACTTTATTTTATTTTAAATACTACTTTATGTGTCCTACTTTTATAAATAAGTGAGAGTCTCTCTTACAATGTTACTTTATGAACTAATGACCAAGTAGACTGTAACTTAAATAAAAGATAAAGTGACTTTAGAGTGCAAGTGACTCACTTTTTATAATAGGTGAGAAACAATATTACATAAAGTAACTTTAAAACATAAGTTACATGTGTATTTTTTTTTAAACTTGCAAAACACCCATTTTTTTAAAAAGACACTTGACAAAAAGTTTTTTAGAAAAAGTAACTTGACAAAAAACCTTTTTTTTTTAAAGTAACTTGACAAAAAGACTTGAACCAACGACCTCTATTCTCGTAAAGTAACTTTATACCAAGTGAGCTAGTAAAAAGTTTTAGTAATTATTATTATTATTATTATTTATTTATTTATTTATTGCGTGCGCGCATTTTTTCCCCACAAAAAAAAAAAACAACCACGTAAACAAAAAACAAATATGCAACCCTTGCAGCTTAATATCAGATTTCTGGTTAGTCTGGCTGGAAACTATATATTTTTCTCGTTATTTTTGATTTCCTAAGATCGCACAAAGTTGCGAGGAAATAACATACATAGGAGAAAAATCTTGTCTTTATGTTTATGGTTTTCCAGATTGCACAGAGCCCAGAGCAAAGAGTAGACGCAGATAAGAGGGTATAGATCCAATAATAAAAAAATTTGACTGTGAACCAAAATAAACGAAAGGATAAATAAAACGACAGTCACATGCTGGCAAACCGACTTCAAATTTGGATCAACAACAAATGCGGCACTCAAACAACTCCGATACCATGTAGGAATATATAGGGTAAGTCCCTTAGGTCAAAAACCAAAGGTCACCGCTCACAAACAGATCACAGATCCGTACACTAATATTTGACGTGGTTAAAACCCTCAAAGAGGGAAACAGTCCATGACGTGAGCCAACGCGACCACTTCAGGCAATTTATTAATGTAAAGAAAGAAAATTTACATAAGCTTCTCTCATAAATGGTCACCGAACAAATTACCCTCCAGGCTCTTTAAATAGAGATCATGGACCAATCGGGTGTTAAGCCACATATCAAGTGTTGGTAATACCGAGGAGAGAATGAACTGTCCAATCACTACATATCGTGACCGTCTGATTATAAGTTACAAAAGTACATACTAATGAAACACACTTTACCTAACATCACAGTAGACCAAGTTATACTTAACTATTTCTTATGTGTGAGAATATCCTAACAAATATATGCTTTTTTTAAGTGTTGATAGCTTGAATAAATTTAGTGGTTAAAAACATGTTTTTTTTTATAATATGTTAGAAATTTAAATAAAATAATATATAAAATATTATAGATTCAAATTTAGAGTAATTTAGAATAGGTAAACTTTTATAAATTTGAAAATTCATACACTAATTTAATACTTTAAAAATAAATTATTATTATTTTTAAAAATATTTATTTTGTAGTTGAAGGTTTTATTTTCTTGATATGACATTTTGAAAACCATAAAGTTAGAGTGAAAAAATCAAGTTTCGTGTAACCTTTTTTACCAATTTATTTAAAACAATTTTATATCATTTCATATTTATAAAAATTATTTCTTTATGAAAAAAAAAAGTTTTGATATACTTATTATATATAAGATATTAATATAATTGATTTAAATAGTTTGATTATTAAAAATAATTATAATAATAATCAATTTTTAAAGCTTTAAGGGTTAGCTTAAGTGGTTTAGAGCCACACATGAAGTTCTTTGGTATTGTTGTTAGTTGTTGCTAATCACGTGTGCGACTCTCTTCAATTCCCTTAGGGCGAGGCCCCAAAATCAAGGCTAACAATTTACCTCATTCATCATCCACAAAATGTGGGGAAGTACTCTAAGATTTCTCCTACTTTAATTAAGGTGGTTTTTTTTAAGTTAGGCGCTTTGAATTACATCAAACGAGTATGACATAGAAAAAAAATTTACTGATATGTTAGAAGGGAAACCAAACCAGTAACATAAGTTTAGTGTCTTGAGGTTACTAAGACCTCATATAACTAGAGAATTTTGTAAACAGAAACTTGTAAAAACATCTTGGTTTTTCCAAACCTTGACATACATTTACATTAGGGGCATATTTTTTTTACTAGCACTGCAAGCAAAAAACCAGTGAGTCATAACTACTATTGGGAAGAATCTCCAGGCATATGCATTGGATGATCACTAAAATCATCTGAGGAGAAGGAGATGTTGGTTGATATCTTGACTAAAATGGTGAGCTTGAAATCTATACTGTCATTTTTTTCTGCCAACTATGTTAATCTAATAGAATTCTCTTGTGGACTCTTCTTGTACCTCCCTATGTGGCCTGCAATATTCAAATGATGTTTAACCTTGTGTCGACTTCATGCCATGATCGATGAAGTGACTGTAGCACATGCAATGTGCCAAGGATAGTGGGAGTCACAACCCACTTTCATGTGAGTTGGCATCATGTCAAGGCAGGCGAAACACCAACTCTTGGGTACCCTCCTTAGGGGAATAATTTGATTTTAAAGTTGTGATTAATTCATATATTAAATTAGTGTATGAGACCTCTTTTATAGAATGAGGAATTTTTTTGTGGTGATTTAATTTTTTATTAGCAAAAGAAGAAATCCTTCTATAGAATGATTTGACTCTTTATTCATGAAACAAGGAATCCCCTCTTTATAACAATTTCACTTATTAATATACAAAGGTATAATTGCCTCCTCTCATATAGATTTAAACCTACGAAAATACATATTTTAATGATTAAACCCACTCAAACTATACTCAAATAGCATCACAAAAACTAATTAAAAAATACATATTTCTTTAATAAATAATATTATATTTTGCCCATTGTTTCCCCTTACCACCACCCTCATATAGTGGATCGGGGGAATAGTTTTTTTTAACCATAACTAAGAAATTAGTATTAAAAGATTGCAGGAGTACGTGCAACATCATTACACCATAATTACAAATTTGGCCTATCAAGCTCAGTGGTCTGCAAGTTTAGGCTGAGCTAGCCAATTGATAAATTTTTATATATAAACAAAAATAACCAATGATAACATATATAGGAACAAATATTTTAGAATGATCGTAAATATAAATAAAACTTACATTCCATAAAACGTACTTAAATATTAGGATCTTTAGCTACATGAGACAATGCCGAATGTGGTGGGAATTGTTGACACTTAGTAGTAAGGATTGGGAGAGGAGTAAAATTATTGGTTAATCAAAAGTTCCCCTTGTTTCAACTTAGCTCTAAAATTGGTTTGTTTATCATCTTCAAAAATAATATGTTTAAGGACTTGAGAAACTGAATATTCCTAAAAAATGAAAAATAAAATTTGAATCCTTTAGATAAGAATGGATAGTCTTGCGTCAAACAGTCTACATCCAAACTTAAATTGATAAATTAGAATGCAATAGTCACTTACAATGGGAATTTGATGGAGATTTAAAAGAAAATTTTTGAGGAAGACCTTGGTAAAAACCATTGGCCTATGCTTGGTTTTTAGAGACAACTCTAAGACCCCCAGAATTTGTAATTTCCAATTTTCCTCTAAGACTAAAAAATGTCCCCTTGCGCCTGCCACCCCTTGGGGGGAATAATGGGAAAAATATAATATCATATTATATTTCCCATTATTTTGGTCACCCTATATTTTGACCTAGTGGGGGAAATAATGGATAAAATACAAAATATGACTTATATTGTATTTTTCCCGGGGGGCGGGGTTGGGGGGGGGGGGGGGGGAGTGTGGCAGGATATAATAAAATTATATTTTTCTCATTATTTCTTCCCACCATTGTATTTATATTATATTATTCCCATTATTTCCACCCACTTAACCCTAGTATCTTTAACCTTTATATTATAGGTCAAGGTATCTTACACTCATGTGTGCAATGTAAATACTTTTATAAAAGAAATATGGGTTGAGTTATGGGGCACGAATTCCAGAGACTGGGGAGGGTAATTTTCTTGCGATTTTAATTGATATGAAAATCAACAAATTTGGTAGGGATGCACTCTAAATGAGTTGGAGCATGCCATTAAGAGGAAGTTGGAAAAGAGGACAAGTGCCATGCTTCCTTGGATAAAAATGAAAGCAAGAGAAGACAACTTCGTTGGTAATTTATGCCCGAAGCATGTAAGCTAAGAGTGGGTTGTTGGAATGAAATTAATAGACAAGAAAGGGGGGAGATGTGGTGCGACCCTATAGGCTAGGAAGGTCACGCGCATACTATCAAACCACATTGGAAGAATCACCGTGGATGAGCAAGGGGAGAAGAAGAGGGAACATACTTGAAGAAGGAGTTACTGAACCTGAGGGAGAAACAAAAAGGTAGGTGCGAGTAGCTATAAAGAGAGGGGAACATAGAGAGAAGTGGGAGGAGAAAGAGATATTTTTTGGTTAATAAGAGAGGTCAGGGAGAAATCATTTCTAGCTAGGGAATAAATTTCCTCTCAAGTACCCAGTGGCCAGATGGTGGAGATGGTGATTCTTAGCAAATCCCGAAGGGATGGGTGGAGGAATAATTGCTAGGAAAAATTCCTGGAAGATTTCTAGATGGATTCCTTGTTGTATGTTCGATTGGTTAGGGTTATGGAGTCCCAAAGTTAGGTGGAACCACAATGTGGAGTTTTGAAGGGTGGAGATAGTAAGTCTCTTGATTACCCGTGTAGTGTTTCTTGCAACTCAGCTTGAGGGTGGAGGTGGGAAAGACCTCTAGAGTCCCTCGAGTAGTTAGACGTTGTGTTTTATCCCTTGAGAAGAGGACCCCTCAATATTTGGAATCTGGCTCAAGGTTGATAGTTTCAAGTGAGCACTGGTCGTAGCTATCTATGGTTGGATGGAGGGTCATTTTCCCAGAATAAATTTCCCAAAAGTTCCCAAGATAGGTGTTATTTATGTATTTGAAATGGTAGTAAATATATGTTTGCATTTCTAGATTGAAGTGATTTATATGATTGTATTGGACAGGGTTTAAGTTCTTACTGGTTACGTAATTTTCTAGCATACTACTAACACTGATCTATAGGAATTGTAATAGCATGTAATGGCATGATTACAAATCCAACAATGATTTGTATGTGAATCCTTCTTAGTTACAATGTTGTGGATTACATTTATTTCAAGCTTTTATAGCGGTATTTATGTTGTTGTGAGGTAATATGGTTTTGGTTTGTAGTTTCATATTAATAAATATAAATCCTAAATAACATTGTAATTTTGTGTTATGGATGGCATTGCTTCATGAACTGGAATGACTCAGTTTATGCCCATGTATTTCATATAATGTTGCATCCTAGTTATGCACATGGTGATGTCAATTTTTCTAAGGCTGGGTGCCATATTCTGTATGTTGTCTCGAGGTGGAGATGGCATTGTAAATCCTTGCTCGAATGGTTGGTTACGGCTATTGTGCACAACTTGATGGGTAGTCATATATTGACCATTATGTCAATAAAATACCTAGAAACTCATTCATAAATGGATGCATCATTAAACTTTATCTATGGAACACTTATATATGTATAAACCACCACCTGTGTGGTTGTCGTACGCACTGGGTAGCATGGGGGTATATGGTGTGAGTATTGAAGACTATTTGGGAGTCACAAATCATGTAGAAAAGGGTTTATAACAACCATTTGTGTGACCCATGCCTAGAATTACTATCCAAACAAGGAAATGGTTGTAGGCTTGTAATATTATCAATCACAAGCCTGTATCTATGGTTTATGCTTGTAATCATATTTAAAGGGAGGATTTCTTATTTCTTTTAGGAGTATTGATCTCCTTGCATCCCTTTTGGCACCATATGCTTTATGGTTGCTATTATATGCTTGTGGTTGATATTTGGTCCTTGAATGAGACTTGTGGATCTCTAAGTCGAGATCTATTTGATCTCGATAAGACATTCAAGACCCAAGGGACCCCAGATCCTTGAGATACTAAATTGATAAGTCTTTGGCCTAAATGTATGAGTCCCTTATCAGTGTTCTCCATTACAGAAATCGTGGACCCAGAGAGGGAAACCTTGTTTTAAATTCACGAGGGAGATAATTAGTGGTTGCCTTAATAAACCTCGATGGCCATGGTTTGACTTTAGCGCAAGTCCAAATTTTTGTAGAACCACCACAGTCGGGCCATGTTAGAGTTCCTATGTAAATGGTGTATACTAAAACATGGGAGTAATCCATTATGAAGACCTCTGGATTCAAGATCGAGCGTATCGCTCATGGCCCAAATCCCAGGTAGAACCTTCTTAGTCAAGCTATGGGAAAAGTCATCCTGTGAGTGGTATTCCTTCAAATACAGGCATGAGGTTAGCCTTGTAGCCCCATATGTTAAGACCTTCCCTAAATGGCTTAACAAGGCCCACATCGTGGTAGCGACAGATTGGTTTATTTGATTACTCCTTGTGGAAATAAGGTTGGTGGAGGGATGAAGTTTCTAGAATATTATAATCCTAGAATTTCAAGGTGAAGCGCAGTTATGAGGGAGCGAGATGATGTATGGTCGGGGCATGATGGCCTCCACATAATCTTGGTTGTTATTGTATAGGCGCGGGGTGGTCCCACAAGACAAATCATCCTGGGATATTTTTACACTAGAGCCAACTTAAAATGCACAAAATTGAAGGACCGGGAAATAGATTCTAGGAAATGGGAAATTCTTGTCATTAAATGGTATTTCGTCTAAAATCTTTGACTAGTCAGTCCATAAGGCTTCTCTCAAAGCAAACCACGGGTGGGATAGAGTGTAAAGGGTCAGACTAACTCAATGTTGAGAGCACGACAAGAGTGGACCTAGGGTGTATATGCCTCAACTCCTTGCAAGGAGACACGTGGAGTGGAGCCATCAGGGCTATGAGGCAAAGAGGAAATTTGTGGGTCAGTCGCAAGAATTTTTAAGCATAGGAGTGTACCACTGATACACATCATCCCGGAGGCTATTTCCTAGAGCAATAAATTACAACGCATATTGAAAGGGGGTAGGTTGACGTAAGCTAGGTTGTGATGGCGAACATGTGAACCCCACTATCCATCCATTGGAGCATTGGTGGAACCAAAGAATAGGTTAGCCCAGAAGGCTCACCCTAGAAGTGTTAAAATTTGGGTAACAAAGCCCAAGAAATAGGAAAATTGGCAACAAGAGATGGTAAAGGTCTCGTTGGTAAGCGATCCATCAGATAAGGGAGAGTTGGATTACTGGGCTGGCACATGGAAGAAAAAATTTAAATATCTACAACCCTTGTTCCAAAGGTTGGATTGGGGTGAAATTTTATATCGCTAGAAATGTCTTGTTGAGATGAACACAATGGTGACATGCATTTTGATTTTTGAAGACAAAATAAAATAAAATTATCCCTTCTTTCTAACTATACAAGAGATATTGGATTATTAAGTGAACATTTTTCACCAAGGTCATGGTGGGGTGTTTACATTTTACCTTTATATTATAGGTCAAGGTATCTTTGACCTATATGGGATTCATATTGAAGTAGCCCTAGATACATTTTTGGAGAGTCTCTTATTATAATCCATTTTGTCACATATGGTCGATAGGCCTGCAAAATGGATCAATTTGTTGGGTGTGTGTAATATTCTTTCTACGACTAGCTGCAGGCGGGAAGTGGGAGGTAAGCAGGGGGTGGTCACCCCCCCACGCTTGCACCGAGTGCAGTAGGGGAGTCATAGGGGGTTTGTAGGGGGCGGTATCCCCCCTGTGCGTGGTCCAAGGCAGCGCCCCAAGAAATTTTTTTTGGACCCTATATTAGGTGGCCGTACCTGCCTATGGTTTTGTGCATGGGTTTGCACATGGTTTTGGGCATGATGGTTTTTTTCCAATGGTATTTTGTAGATCCGGTCAAGGGAACTACACTATTCTTATAATATAAGGTTAATTGATTGAGGTTTACAAATGCTTCGACATGTATATATATGTGATGTGACATTGAAAGGAATATAATGAAAAGTCAAGCTGGTAGTCTCGGTTTTCAGATCCATGGGAAAATATATGTGTATATTTGTTTTATATTTTATGCTCTCCCTATTGTTTATTTTTTGTTTTAAGAGTTCATTTGAAGATAATTTTTGTATAGGGTTGAAACCTACATTTGGTATCAAATTTGTTTCGGATTCAAGGGGGCGCCTTTGCTGTTGAGGGGTTTTTTGATGGGGCCTGTGGTAGACCCTTTTCAATGGGATATCTGTGGGATTGATTCTTTTGGTGAAAGAAGATGGCGAGCAGTGGAAAGATAGAGATTAAGAAACTTAATAGTCAGAGTTTTGAGTTGTGGAAGCTCAAGATGGAGGATCTGTAGGTGGGTAAAGATTAGTGGATCACGGTAGATCCGAGTACTAAAGGAATGACAATGTCAGATGAAGACTGGGCAAAGTTGGATCAGAAGGCAAAGAGAACAATACAGTTGTGTATCTTTGATTCGGTATTGTTAAATGTATCTGGGGAAGCTACGGTGAAGTATTTGTGGGAAAATTTAGGGACTTTGTACCAATCTAAGTCTCTGGTGAATAAATTGTTCCTTCAGAAAAAATTAATAATCTGAGGATGAAGGATGGAGACTCGGTGATAGAGTATCTGGATGCCTTCAATACTTTGGTAAGTCAGTTGTCATATGTTGATATTAAAATCTTAGATGAAGATAAGTGCATCAGTTTTTTGTGTTCTCTACCAGATTCGTGGGTTAGTTTGGTTGTTGCAATAGGTAGCAATACAACTACCTTGAATTTTGATGAAATTGTCTCAGCCTTGATGTCAGAGGAAATGAGATGGAGAAATATGGAGGGCCAGAATGGAGATGCCTTTGTACAAGGACAGTCCTAGAACAGAAACAAAATTAAGTTCTCAAGTGGTATATTTGAATCTAGAGGGATATCTAAATCTCCAGGAAATTTTGTAAAGGTGTGCTGGAAAAGTAGAAAGGAAGGACACTTCAAAAAGGACTATAGATCTAAGGTTCCTAAGAAAGGAAAGGGATTTGATGATGCTCCTTTTGCAGAGGTGAAAACCACCTCAGTTGAAGGCGGGGATGTATATTTGGCTTCTTCTTCAAATACACATGTAGATCATGAGGCATGGTTAATTGACTCAGGTGCATCCTTTCACTTCACGCCCCATAGGTAGGTTGATTGCAGGTATGAGAAGCATAGCGTGGTGGTGATGTCTACTTAGGGGATGATAGGAAGGCTAAAATTTTTGGACGTGGAAAATTCAAGCTAAAGTTTCAAGGTGGAAGGATTAAAACACTTAATGGTGTTATGCATATTCCTACATTGGCTAGAAATCCTATTTATGTAAGCAAGATGGATGATGCAAGAGTAAAAACAATGTTAGAGAAATATACCTATAAGATGGTTCGCGGAAAAATTGTATTGATGTGGGGAGTTCGGATTGGAACTTTATATAAGCTTCTGGGTAGAATTTTTATTGATGGGTGCAACAGTTCTGTAGTTCCTCAAAGTAGAGCAGAAAGCCTCCTGGTCTCTGGAGAAAATACCATGTTATGGAATTAGAGGCATGGACATATTGGAGAGAGGGGCCTTCAAATATTGCATGGTAATGGTATGTTTATGTCTAATTTCTCTTTGGATTTTGATTTTCGTGAACATTGTGTATATGGGAAACAAAATCAAGTGAGTTTCCCTTCTGGTGCTAAGAGGGCGAACAAGATATTAGAGCTTATACACAGTGATGTGTTTGGACCTGTGTAGGTTCCATCACTGGGTAAGTCTGTGTACTATGTGTCATTTATATATGACTTCTCAAAGAATACATGGATATATTTCGTCAGGAAGAAAACTAAATTCTTTGACATATTTAAAGAATTTAAGGCTCTGGTGGAAAACCATACAGAGAAGAAGATAAAGGTGTTGAGGACAAATAATGGAGGAGAATTTTGAAAGAAGGACTTTGAAGAGTTTTGTAAGAAGTGTGTTATAGCACGACATAAGAATAATCCATACACACCTCAACAAAATGGAGTTGCAGAAAGAATGAATAGGATGTTTATGGAAAAGGAAAGAAGAATGCTAAGTGGTACAGGGTTAGGACAGGAGTTTTGGGCATAGGAAGTGGAGACTGCATGCTACCTGGTTAACAGATCACCGCCATTAGCATTGGAGGATAAGACTCCACATGAGGTATGGACTGGTAAGAAACCCTCTCTTTTATATATGAGGGTATTTCGTTGTGATTCATATGTACATGTTCCAAAGGAGAAAAGATCCAAGTTGGATAGTAAATATGAAAGGTGCATCTTTATTAGGTATAAGGATGGTTTAAAGGGTTATAAGCTTTGGAACCTAGAAACAAGGAAGTTTGTGTACAACCAAGATGTGGTGTTTAATGAGGTGAAAGATGTTGTTAAACATGAAGTCCTACCAAAGGAATTTTAGAAGATACAATTTGAGCTAAAGGAGGAAGAATCAGACTCTACAACAGAGCAATATTAAAAAGAGGAAGAGCCACAAACTCCAATTGTGATAATATTAGTTCGAGAAAGAAGGCATCCAGAAAGGTATAGTCAATTTTATTTTTGTTCAAATTTTTCTTTATCTATCACTGATGATGATGCCAGAACTGTTAGGGAGGAAGTGGATTCAAAGGATGGAAAACTCTGGAAGGAGGCCATGGCTGATGAAATGGCATCCTTGCACAAAAATGAGGCATAGGATCTGGTGGAATTTTCGGCTGGAAGGAAACCCATTGGAAACGAATGGGTACTTAAGAAGAATATGAATGCATAAGTCAAGGTGGAGAAATAAAAAGCTCGGTTGGTAGAAAAAGGTTATTCCCAGGTGCCAAGAATTGATTTTGGTGAAATTTTTTCTCCTATTTCCAAGTTAAATTATATTAGATTACTTTTATCTATTGCTACTGCATTTGATTTTGAGGTACAACATATGGATGTGAAGACAAAGTTTCTTCACAAAAATCTGGAAGAGGATATCTACATGAAGCAACCTGAAGGCTTTGCGGTGAAGGGTAATAAAGAACTGGTATGCAGGTTAAAAAAGTCTATGTATGGGTTAAAATAGTCACCAAGGATGTGGTATCAAAAATTTGATACATATATACGGGGATTTGGCTTCACCAGAAGTAGAGAGGATCATTGTTTGTATTTTAAATTAATTGGTGACCGTGCTATTATTTGGTCTTGTATGTGGATGATATGTTGCTGGTTGGAAATGACAAATAAATTATCCATGATTTGAAGACCCAATTGTTCTCCAAATTTGACATCAAGGATCTTGGTGTTGCAAACTATATTTTGGGCATGGAAATTAAACAAGATAAGGCAAAGAGGAATATCTAGTTAAACCACAAGAAGTATGTTAAGACAATATTCCAAAGGTTCAATATGCAAGATACTAAACCGGTGAAGGTTCCTATTCTTGTAGGTGTAAATTTATCTCTTGAACAATTTCCCAAGAC
Source organism: Pinus albicaulis (assembly GCA_034641835.2). NCBI lineage: Eukaryota > Viridiplantae > Streptophyta > Pinopsida > Pinales > Pinaceae > Pinus > Pinus albicaulis. The sequence goes on from CM076571.1 coordinate 512,734,659, forward strand.
ACAAGCAGAAGAAGAGGACATGTCTCGTGTTCCATATGCAAGTGCAGTGGGCAGCATGATGTATGCAATGGTATTTACTAGACTAGACATTGCACATATAGTGGGAGTATTGAGTAGGTTTATGGAAAAACTAGGGAAGGAGCATTGAACAACAATAAAGTGGGTTTTCAAGTATTTTTGTGGCACTAATGATTACGGTTTCTGCTACCAGGAAATACGAGGATTGGACAGAATTTTGGATATCCATGGATTTTTTGATGTAGACTGGGCTACAAATCTGGATCAAAGAAGATCTACAAGTGGGTATGTGTTTAGCCTATTTAGAGGTGCAGTTAATTGGATGAGTAAAATACAGTCTATCATAGCTCTTTCAACTACAGAGGTAGAATACATGGCAACCACTCATGCAAGTAAGGAAGCAATTTGGTTGCAAAGATTATGTTCAAGTATGGGGTTGGTGCAATGAGCTATAAGGATAGATTGTGATAGCCAAAGTGAAATTTTCTTGGCTAAGAATCCTGCTTATCATTCAAAGACAAAGCACATTGATGTTCAGTATCACTTTGTGAGAGATATGGTTGAGGACAAAAAAGTGTTGCTAGTAAAGGTGGACACTTTGAAGAATGTTGAAGATGCATTGATGAAGTTTGTGAGCATTGAGAAGTTCTCTTGCTGTAGAGAAACAATGGGTGTTTCAGGGTTGGACCTGTTGGGTGTGGAGCCTTATTATATTCTTTATTTTGTATTGCATCATTGGACCCCTGTTATTAATGGGGCGGCAACGCCGCCCGTAATTAAACGCTGCCTGGGGGGTCCAGGGGGGGGGGGTGGCTGCTAAAAACAGATGTAAAATTGCCTTGTATAAGTATTGTAATTTCTAGTCAATCTAGGCCATTCATTAGGCGGATGATCTGATGGTAGAAGTTATGTTTAATTTATGGTTTTTTTCCCTAGAAGGCAACCCCTCATTTTGTATGAGGGTACTATATTGCGGCTGTGTATTGTATGTGTATTCTCAGAGCGAGAAACTAATAGAGAGACCGTGAGAGAGAAAAAAGGATATTACAATGGATCTGCTATAGGTTGTGTCTCTTCATTTTGCTGGATAATAAAAAGGAAGGACTGGCTGTTCGAGGTGGACGTAGCCCAAACTGGGTGAACCACATATATCTGTCTCTCTATTTTTATGTGTTTTGTGTGCTTGTGTTTTCTGCATATTTTATGTGTTGCATTGCTCTATAATATATAATTTTCTAACAGGACCAATGAATAAGCTCTCCCTTGGCCCCTTGTGGAAAGAAAAAAAAAAGTGGGAGAATGTTGGGTGTGAGTTATATTAGGTGGGCGGACCTACCTATAGTTTTGTTCATGGGTTTTCACATAGTTTTCAACATGATGGTTTTCTGCCCATGGTATTTTGTAGATCTGATCAAGGGAACTACGGTTATGTTCCAATCCATGGTTAATGGATTGGCGTTTATGAATGCTTTAGCATGTATATATATGTGTTGTGTTATCACAAAATTGCACTTGATAGGCTGCTAATCAGACAATCTCATGTAACTGTTTCAAACCAATATTTTGACTGAAGTTTAGCCTCTTTAGTCTGAGAGGGCTCTCTCAAAGGGTTAATGATATTGAATAAAGATGTATTTAGATGGCTAACTCTATTTGGGAAAAAAATTGCTTATGATGAGTGTAGGTTGAAAATAGTATAATTATGCAAACATTGGGATTATGGAGTCAACACTTTAAGTGATTCAATAGTGAACTTACTTGACATGGAAGCTGAGGCAGGTAAGAGTTTTTAGCAGTAGTACACACACACATGAAATAGGAAAATACACCGTCAATTCATCTATAAAGGAAGTCAAAGAATTACATGAATGAATTATGAGTATTATAAATGAAAACCACTACAAATGGGATACATAAAAGATATAGATAAGACAGATAGGCACTTAAAGCTCAATTAGAATCTCAGGTTGGTCAAGTAACAAATCTCTGTATTGTTGAAACAGTCAAATTACATAAAGTTGTATTTGCCAAAAAATCTCCAACCCTTGACAAATTCGTCTCAATGGCCTTTAATAGACTTGTTACATCATGAGATGACCTGCCTCCTGGATAGATTCATCGAATTTTTGCCTAATGACACCTTGCATAACCATAAAACATCTACTTAATGACAAAATGACATCTATCCTACTTGACAGTCCCTATCCTACTAGGACTCAAATTGCTCATTATTACATTTAACAACCTTATCCTCTAAAACAATTACATCTTTGACAAGTATTCTTTCACATGTTTGAATTGGGATGATGGGATTCATCACAACATGACCACTTAACTGACCTCCTCTAAAACTGGAAACAAAACCCTGTTTTTTAGGCAATTGGTCTTCTTTTTCCACGAATGCTTTGGCTGCTAATTTATCCTCATTTTGTGGTCGTTGATTCTGAGTAACTACTTTTCATGGTCCCTTAACTCTTATATAAGATCCAGCTGTCTAAAAATACTCTAAAACCTGCTAAAAGAGCTCCAACACAGTATGCTACAAAAGTAAGGCAATTTCGTAGCATACTTTCATAGCGCTTCAAAAATGCCATTTAACCTCAAAAATTTTGATTATTTCCTTTGGCATAGTCTTCATCATCCTTAGACACATCTCCCACATAAATTTTGCCTCTTGATAGCTACCAAAATTTGTTTAAAAAATAAAAAGAACATCTACAATAGTTTCGTAGCGTTTTGTTGTCCTTCAAGCCTGAGCATGCTACGAAACTGTTGAAAAGTGTTGAAATTCCAGATTTTTGTTTAACTTGAAAAAAGAACCTGATAAGTGCCAAAAACTTGTTAATAACATGCCATTAGCCTTAAAAACCATAAAAAAGCTCACCTTATGATCCTTGAGGCATTTCTTCCTCATTTATAATTGGGGTAGCTATTGGCTCTTCAAGCACTGTCATTTTAAGGCCTTTTTTCTCTAACTCTTATTGAATTATTTCAAGTTATTCCTGGAGGTCCTTAACCTGGTCTTTCGATCTTCTATTGGTGGATTTCAACTTTGTGTTCATCCTCCTGACATGTTTGTCCTCTTTCCTTGCTGGAATGGTCCATTTGATAAGCTGCTCTCTATTATCCAAAGTCTTGGACACAATGTCAACCTGTTCTTCCCAAATTACCTTCATCTTTTCAAACTGAATCTTCTCTACACTTTGTTTCCTTGCTTCTCTTTTCATAACATCAATTTCATGATTGGCCAATTTAAATAGTTCTTTAAGGAGCTGCAACTTTGTTTTTTTCCATCACCTTCTCTTTTCCTTTCTTTGTTTTGTTGATTTTATTTTTCTCTGTAGGTGATGAAAGATCAATGACCTCCAATGGTGGTTGGACTGTGACAGTAGGTGGTGGAAGTTATTTACTGCTCTCTAAAATATTCCTAGCTTGCCTTGTCATGGGATTTCTTGCTTGGAACATGAAACCTACATCCTCCCCCTCAAATTCTAATTTCTTTGTAGATTTAGCCTTTTTTAACTTCTGTCCACCTTCCTCTATGTCCTTAGCCTAGACTATAGGAGTTTCTTCTATGTCAATGGCATGTAAGATATCTTCAATATTTCCTTTAGCTATTGCTCTGTCATCTACAGCCATTGATTTCTTTTCTAAGGCCACTGTTTGGCTCCTTGTCCTCCTTTTTGTTTCATGTTTACTCACACATTGTTTTTGTTTTGCAGGTTTGATCGCTTTTGACTTCTGTTTTGCAGATGGGATATTTGGTGTGTAAAAACTCTATAATTGCTCTGTCTCCATCACAATTGGCTCACTTGGTTCTGCTCTTGCAGGTTCACTTGGTTCTGCTATCAATTTTTCACTCTGCTCTGCTGCTAATGGTGATGGAATTTTCCTAGGTTTAGGAGTTCTTGAAAGAGTAAGAGCATCCAATTCAAAACCACTAACAAAAAAGAATGAGGACCAGTCTCTGCCTAACCTTTTAAGTTCATCTAAAACCAATAACTTCATTAAACCATGATGAAATAATGAAGTCTCACTCCCCTCAAACTTTGCTTGGACCTTATCTGCCATTTTTGACAAACTTCTATGCAAATAGAAAGGAAGATCAAGGGAAATCTTATCAGTAAAGTGCATAAGTAATTTGAAATGATATGAGTATACTTTGTGGTATCTCCCTTCACAAGTAAAGTACTTTTGGATGATGAGCAGCAATTTTGAATAGTTTTCTTTTATGCAGCTCCTTGCAACAACATTGGTGAGATCCATTTCACTGTTTTCAGGTTTCATGAATTCTTTGCACTGCTCCATGTTAAACTTGAAACCTTTGAACTACTTCTCCCGTCCTCTTAGGATCCCTGTAGCAGTTGCAATAACGTCTGGTGTGATCGACAGATTTAACATTCCCACTTTGGTGGTTGTTCCAATGAAATTCAGAGCAAACTCTTTGGAAACCTGTGCATGGCGGCCTTGTAATTTATCACAAAACTGTAGGCAACTTATCCTTCTGAAAATTTCCACTGTTGTTGGGTATTCATTGATCAAATTCATGTATGCAGGTTCATATCTCAGGAATTGACCACCTTTGTTTGTCCTTCTTTTCTCTGCCATGGTTTCTTCAATGTCTTCACAACCTCACTTGATTAATTGCAACCTCGCTTGATGATGCTCAATGTAAACCTTTGAAAACAAAAACCACAACTTTGGCTTAGTGCACTAGCTCTCCAGATCTCAATATCATGCAAGAAGGAATGAGAAATGAGAAATGAATGAATTAGGAAAGGATTTGAAGTTTTGATGTCTCCTCATGACCTTATGATGACTCATACATACCTAAACTCATCATGATGACTGCAGACCTAAGCATGTACCTTGATTTTATCCCTTCATGACTCGAATAGCATCTAACCTACCCTTTTCCAACGATTTTCTAACACCTAATAGCTAGACTAACAAGACAGATAGGAAACCGTGCTTTCGTAGCATTTCTAGTGCAAATTTGATTGTTTTCGCTACGAAACTATCAGTAGTTTCGTAGCGAAAAGTGACTTTTCACAGTGTATTTCGCTACAAAACTGTGGTTTCTTGGCTAAAATGGCATATTCGGTACAAAAACCTTGGAAATTGAAATTAGTCAGAAAATGATGAATGATGTGACATGAGGGAGTTTGAAAATGAGTGGGTTTAGATCTTAGGGTAATATTTCCCTTGACCAAGCATAAAAAATGAATCCTACAACCTAATTTTTTGACACATGAACCTATATAACCTTGTCAAATAATGCTTCATTTTTTTGGGTGATAACATGTTGTAACATCGAAAGGAATATAATGAAAAATCAAGCTGGTAGTCTCAGTTTTGGGATCCAAGGGAAAATATTTGTATATATATGTTTTAAGTTTTATGCTCTCGCTATTGTTTATTTTATGTTTTAAGAGTTCATTTGCAGATAATTTCTCTACAGGGTTCAAACCTACACAATCAATATCTGTGAACACCTTGTCATCATCCCTACACAAATCCCTAAGCATGACTCTTTCAAATCCTTGATTTTATGAGTCTGACTTCTTCAAAATTGTGTTTTTAAGGCCCAACGTACCCTGGCCCTTTAGGGACCTAGGTTCAGCAGTAGGTTTCTCCATTCTACACCCGTATTGATCAACAACATGTTGTCCCTTGTTGGGTGTGTGCTAATTCTAGAAAGTCTGGAAAAATAAAAATAATATCGAAGCTCCCTCCTCCAGAAGCTTCCAGGCGTTGTTTCAACCACTTACCTTGGATAATAACTTCAAATCCTATCTAATCCTACCTTGGAGATTTCACCTCTTATCCCTTGAGCTCATCCTCCCATCAAGAGTGGATATCAAGCCTAGATTGGTAAATGGATAAGAATTCATAAACTACCACACCCTCCTATAAATCTAAAACCATTTACAACATCAAGGTTGGATTTTCGACATTTATCATGCCCTCATGCTACTACCTTGAATCTAAGAGAGTCATCATCTTCATGCATTAGCGTGACATTGAGGTGTTCTTTGTAACGAGTAAGGACAAGTCAACTTGGGGAGATGTCTATAAGATCAAATACTATTTTTTGATTTTTGGGTAGCATCAGATGTGCCAAAACCCAGAAATCATTTGGAGAAATTCCACCCAGAGTGAAAATTATTCAAATAATCAATTATTGTTAATGGAACCTAAGTTAAAACTTAGGGAATTAAAATAATTAAAGTGAATTAATTTAAATATGGGTGAGAAGCTACTAAGTGAAGAGGATCAAGTCTGTTTTAATCTTAGTCGTTGATTAAATATTATATTATGATAGTTGATTTATCAACTAGAAAATTATAAATGAAGACTTGTCGGTTAGTTGGAGATAAGTCGAGCAAATACTCAATAACCCGAGGGAAGTCGTTACTCCAAGAGAAGAGTTTGATTTCAGAGGGAGAGTTGCAGGGTGAAGGAAGAGGAGGGTTTCAACAACATTTAGATACTGAGAATGAGGGATGCAAAGTAGCAGAGAGATAGTGCGGGGGATAGCGCAGAGAGGTAGCGTAGCTGAGGACGTAGAGGTGACGCAGCGGAGATTGAAGGGTCTCCAAGGTGTCAAAATTTCTCCAGTGATTGGAGGGAAATTATCTTAGGTGTTTTCATGAATGTTTCTCCATGATTCTACAAATCATTCCTTGTAAAGAGATTGTTTCTGAAGAATAATAAATAAACCCTCATATGTTGCACCGGTTTTCCCTCATTGGGTTTTTCCAGGGACAATTGTGCAAAAACAACTGTGTTGATGTGATTGAATCTTATGCTTTCATTTCATTGTTCGTTTCTTTATTTAATTATGTGATAACTTCAGTAGAATTTATTTCGTTGTTTACTGAAGGGTTTTGTAAATAAATTATTGAGAAATATAAGTAGGAGAAATAAACCAGTTACTGTAGTAGAATTTGAAGTTAGAAATTTTCACATGGTATCAGAGCAAATATCGGGCAACAGGGTTGGATATTCTGCAATTAGTTTTGGTCTTGATGTCGTTGGAGAAACAACTCGAAGGGGCTCACGCAATTCTCCCGGGAAAGAGGAAATCATGAAAGATATGATGGATCACGAAATTTCTGTATTGGCTTCCAGATGGAGAAGAAGTTGCTTGTTTGTCAAGCTCTACTTCCTCTGGGGTTTGGTATATTGATATTGAGGCTTCTGTGCACTTGATGGGAATACACGAATATTTCTAGAGCTACCAAGAAGAAAAGATATATTTCCAAATCACCATGGGAAATAAGGCTAAATGTATTCTTGTTGGATTGGGGATGAAATTTATTTCTCTATATCAGTTATAAAACAAGGGCTATGATGTATACTTCATTGGAAAGAAAGTATATGTCAAACACCCTAGTTGGAAGAGGAAGGCCCAAATTGGGAAACAAACTGTATAAGTTACAGCTAGAATATCCAATGGCACTTATAGGTAGTCACGATGAAAAATATTTGAGTGAACTATGGCACAAAAGGATGGGGCACTTACACCATGGGGCTCTAAGAATTCTCAGAGAAACCATTACAGGAGTTCCAGAATTAAGCACCAAACAATATGATGTTTGCAAAAGGGTGCATACTAGGCAAGTACGCCAAAGCATCTTATTCCATAAGTAACAATAGGGCAAAGAGTGTTTTGGGATTAATACACTCAGATATCCATAGACCTATGTCCACAAGATCTCTCAGTGGTGTTGAATATTTATTCACCTTCAGTGATGACCATTCCAGGAAGACTTGGATCTACTTTCTAAAGACCAAGGATGAGGTCTTTGATCGATTCAAAGAGTTTAATGCTCTAGTTGAGTATCTGATAAGGAAGAGTATAAAAGTGTTGCGTTCAAACAATGGTGGAGAATAATTGATAAAAACTTCATTGAGTTCTATGCAAGGGAAGGCATCAAAAGAGAATGGACCGATCCAAATAATATGGAGTAGAATGGGGTTGCAGAGAGGAAAAATAGAACTATTGTTGAAGTAGCGAGGGCAATGTTTTATGATTAGGATATGCCCAAATTTCTATGGGCAGATGCATGCAACATAGATGTGTATTTTCATAACATGATTCCTCACAAGGCACTAGGTAAGAATACACCGGAGTGTGTCTTCACTAGAAGAAATCCAGAAGTGAGTCATTTTAGGATCTTTGGGAGTTTGGCATACTGCCATGTACCTGAAGAAAAGAGAAACAAGTTGGATCAAACAGTAGAAAAAGAATATCTGGTGGGATATAGAGAGAATTCTAAGGCATATCGAATCTACATTCCTGATAGTAGGACAGTAGTAGTATGATGGGATGTAAAGTTCATGGAGGATAGATCTTTTAGGAAATCCTAAGAGATGCCTTTCGAAAGTAGGCAGAGGATGATCTATTGGTTTAGCCACTTCGACCAATCGAAACCAGCACCAACACTTCTCCAAGGCATAAGAATAGGGAAGTATCACCGCAGGAAGATTCACAGGAGGAGGAGAAAGAATATCCACCCACTACCAGTGGAATAATGAGCCAGGAATTACAACAAATACTAAGGGATGAAGAGGATTCCATTGGAGCTCCTAGAACCGAGAAAAGGCAGTGTAGACAACCAGACATATACCAAGATTTGGTAGCTTGGGTTCGAGAACCCTCTAGTTTTTATGAGGAAATTCAATATCAAGTGTGGGTAGATGCTACGGTGGAGGAATACAGTTCCATTATAACCAATGATGTCTGGGAAGTGGTACCTATACCTCAGTACAAATCGGTTGTAGGTTCGAGATGGATCTACAAGATCAAGTATGATGCAGATGGCAATGTGGAAAATTACAAAGCCAGGTTCGTCTCTAAGGGGTATGCTCAAAAGGAAGGAATAAAATATGAAGAAAAATTTGCCCCAATAGCCAGGTATACTTCTTTCAGATGCGTGATATCCCTTGTAGTGCAGATGGGGTGGGAGATTAACTAGATGGATGTCAATATTGCCTTCTTGAATGGGGTGATAGAAGAAGAAGTGTACATTGAACAACCAGAGCGCTTTGATACATATGAGAAGAAAATTAATGCATATAGGCTTAAGCAAGCACCTATAGCTTGGTATGGTCGGATTAATGGTTACTTACAGAAGACGGGATTTGTCAAGAGTGAAAGAGATCTTAATCTCTACTATCTGACAGTAGAGAATGAGCCTCTGATACTAATATTATATGTAGATGACTTGTTTCTGACAGGTTAATATTGGCTCATCAAGGACTGTAAGGAGAACCTGGTAGCAAAATTTGACATGAAGGATTTGGGTATGATGCATTATTTCTTGGGGTTATAAGTTTGGCAACAAAAGGGTGAAATATTCCTTGGACATATGCTACATAAATTCTGAAGAGATTTAGGATGCAATATTGTAGACCCATGGCTACTCCAATGATTACCAAATAGAAAAATATTGATGTGTCTGATGACAAAGAAGTAGGCCCCACCTTGTACATACAACTCATAGGATCTATTAAGTATCTAGTCAACACTAGGCCATACATCTGCTATGCGGTCAACACCCTCAGTCAGTTCATGGTGGAACCAAAGAGGGCACACTGGGCAGCATGCAAGCATGTTCTTAGATATATACAGAGAATAATCGATCATGGATTAAAGTACATATGAGGAAATGACATTACACTAAGTGGATTCATTGATGCAGATTGGGTAGGAAGTTCAATAGACCAGAAAATTTCCACAGGGTATTGTTTCAGTATTGGATCAGGAATGACCTCCTAGTGCAGCAGGAAATATAAATCCATAGCATTGAGCTCAGCTGAAGAAGAATATATGGCAGCCAACATGACTTTATGTGAAGCCAAATGGCTTAGAAAGATGCTTGTGAATATATGTAGGAGAAATATTGAAGTGAACAATATTTTGTGTGATAATTAGAGTTGTATCAAGCTCTTTGAGAATACAATTTTTCATGATTGGTCGAAACACATTGATATCAGGTGTCACTTTATCAGACACTGTGTCTAGTGGGGATTAGTACAGTTATAGTACACTCCTATAGGATAACATGTGACAAACATTCTCACCAAGGCCCTTGGGAGAACAAAGTTTTTTTTATTTCAAGGAGAAGATGGGGATGGTTGAGAATATGTTTCACTAGAAGCAGATAATGCATCACTTGAGAGGGAGTTGCAGTACATATGCAACAACAAAAATGGTAGTGTTGGGGGAAGTAATATAGCAGTAGCGCAACAGATGAGGGGTAGTAGTTCGAGCATCAACAATGCAGAGAACCGATTTCGTGGATCAGGGTAATGCTTCTAGTGGGAAGTATTGCTATAGCACATCCCTCGCTAAGAGGGAGTGTTTATTTTTGGGTAGCATCGGATGTGCTCTAGCTCCAAAATTTTGTGGAGGCGGTAGAACACATGAGATCTCCAAGACCCATAAATTGTTTGGAGAAATTCTATCCAGAGTGCAAGTTATTCAAATAATTAATTATTTTTAATGGAACCTGAGTTAAAAATTAAGGAATTAAAATAATTAAAGTGAATTAATTTAAATATGGGTGAGAAGCTTATAAGTGACGAGGATCAAGTTTGTTTTAATCTTAGCCGTTGATTAAAGATTAGATCACGACCATTGATTTATCAACAAGAAAAGTATAAATGAAGACTTGTGGGTTAGTTGGAGATAAGCCAGGCAAATACTTAGCAACTGGAGGGAAGTCTATACTCCAAGAGAAGAGTTCAATTTATAAGGGAGAGTTGCAGGGTAAAGGAAGAGGAGGGTTTCAGCAACATTCAGAGACTGAGAAGAAGGGATGTAGAGCAGTAGAGAGACAACGTAGAGAGGCAGTGTAGCTAAGGACGCAGTCCTAATGCAAAATAGGATGCAGAGGTGATGTAGTGGAGATTGGAGGGTCTCGAGGGTGTCAGAATTTCTCTAGTGACTAGAGGAAAATTATCTCATGTGTTTTCATGAATGTTTCTCCATGATTCTGTAGATCATTCCTTGTAAAGATATTATTGCTGAAGAATAATAAATAAACCCTCATCTGCTGCACCAGTTTGCCCGCAATGGGTTTTTCTGGGGACAATTGTCGAAAAACATCTGTGTTGATGTGATTGACTCTTATGCTTACATTTCAATGTTATTTTCTCTATGTAATTATGTGATAACTGTAGTATAATTTATTTCATTGTTTACTGAAGGGTTTTGTAAATAAATTATTGAGAAATATAAGTAGGAGAAATAAATCAGTTACTGCAGTAGAATTTCAAGTTAGAAATTTTCACACTATTCTTGGTTGTAAACTCTCTCCTATTCATATTAATACAAAGAGTATACCATTTTACTATATATGTTATGTTATGTTTGCATTAATGTGTTTCAATTCTTTGTTGATCCATTGAATAGAGTAATTGGATAATGCTACATAGATGTTGTAGATGTTTGGTTTGTTATGATTGTTTGTGTAGGTTCTAATTATAGATATTAGAGCTACGACTGGAGCTTACAAACCGAGAGGATATTAAAGCTTGTGATGGATTCCAAGTAAGCCTCTTTCCATTCTTCAATTTCTCTAAGGGAAATTTTATATTCTTTGCTTTTTGTTGTTCTAGAACAATCCACTAGGTCTAGGGAAGATACTTTTGTCCATAGTCGTAAATTCTGCATAACAAATTGGCGACTCCACTAGGGATTGTTTATTTCCCTTAGTGGTTTCCTTTTACTGAGTACTTTTTTCACTTATTCAACAAAACTCCATTGCCTCACTCAGCCTGAATTGACACTAGGAATACCTTTCATCGAGCTTCTTTTTTTTTTTTTTTTTTTTTTTTCAGAACTTGGCCTTTAACTTGATAAATGCTCCCCGTGGTCTAGAGACAAAGTGTTGCAGTGCTCCTTGGTCTTCTCTACACCTGTGTTGCAGAGCACTGGTAACATGTTTGCACCTATGCTGACCCATGTTTCATGCAAAAAAATTCTGTTTCATGGTTTTCTCTTGGATTAACTTTGTTCTAGTTGGTCCTCCTTGTGTCCCTGAGTGTGTCCTCGTCTTTCAGAAGCCTTCATCTTGTTTTCTTTTGGTTTTTAGTGCCTATGATAATAAATTATTTATATTTTGGTTTTATCTTGTCAATTAGGTCATAATAAAATTGATTTCTTGAAGAAATTGGTGTTTCAGTCATCATTCTGAATAGTTTCTTGTATCAGTGATTAGGAAAATATCTTAGTTTTCATCTGAAAAATTAAGTGGAATTAAAAATAAAAATATTATGCATCGTGCATTGCATCTAGGGTTTTGTGTGTGAAATTGGAATTAAGAACCGTTGTATAAAGGGAATTGGCTAACAATATTATTTGTTGCATCTTGTATGTTGTGTATTCTTTGTTCTCTTCCCTCCCATACATAGATTTTCATTGAAAAGGAAATTTTCATTCTATCATGCTATATTTCATTTTTAGGATATTCATGTGAAATTCATGGTGAGCCTTGAAAACCGAAACTTAATTCAAGATAAACTTTAAAATTTACATAATCAATCTTAAGGATCATTTGAAACATTAATGCAAAAATCTAGAGGTCTAGGATAGAGTCGTGTTTCGATGTCTATAAACATAGGAGCTGTTATTTTTTGCCAGTGTTTCATTATGGGGTTGATATCCCATTCCATAGATGTAAGTGTATCAGATCATTCTCCACATACCTTCGGGTATATTGGATGGTGCTCCACGCATGAAAAGTATATGGGAATTCTGTCATCAAATGGTTACGTATTAGACAACACTAACACAAACTGCACTTCCATGTACCTTCAAGTATGTTTTGTAAGTCCATCATAGGTTGTTATCCTCACCATAGTTAACCAATTCGGCCACCATGTAGACTATGATACATTGAACACAACATTTAGGGATATTTCCTACCTGTACGTAAATCCTTGGTTTACCAAGGTGGTATATTGCAGTTAAAAGTTGCTTGGTATTCTGTTTTTTCCTAGCTACCCCTTTTTTATTTATTTTTGTTGTTAATTTATAAAATCAATTAATTGATCATGGATCAACATCCTTAATGTGGGACACCTCCTTAGTGGATCTTAGGTTGGGACTAATGGCAATAGTTTCAGAGTCTACCAATCAAGGAAACACCTCTAACTGGAGTCTTGGTCCTTTTCCTTCTTTTGGAAATATTCACACTCATTATATCGCAACGTTGTCCCTTCCCAGATATTCCGTTGGTTTACCAGTTTGGTTATTTTCAACCTCCTTGGTTTTGAATGTCAAAACTTCTTCTCAACCAAGTTCTCCTCCACCTGAACAACATCAACCTCAAGTTGATCATAAAGTTGACCTTTTTCCTTCTTCACATGTTGTTTATTCATCCCTTTCTTCCTCCTTACCTCGTGAAAGTCTTGATTCTAGTAACTATAAATCTAAGAAGAAGGATAAATGGAAGAAGAAGAGGATGTTATGCAACCAGCTCGAAAAATGAGAAGAAAAGATAGATCAACGACCTAAAAAATAGTCTCTTCAAGGGGGAACCTCCTTTACATTACATAAATTAAAAATTCTTGGATGATTCAAATGACAAGACCTCCTTGGTATATATATGAGTCTAAGGGGTCATAATATAATGAGAGTCTACATAACAATAATAATGTAAGGGAACAACAATAACAGCAGTGGGCTTCTATGGGGCACAACAATAAAAATAGTGGGATCCTATGGGGCACAACAATAACAACAAGGGGGATACATGTGAAAAATAATTAAAATAAGGGGGATACATTGACAATAACAATAAGGGGAATACATTGACAATAACAATAAGGGGAATACACTAATATTATAAGCACCTAACATGCCCCTCTCCTTCAAAAAAGTGTTTTCCTCAATGCTTGTGTAGTTTCAAATGCTTCTGTATAAAATTCTCATCCTCCTAGGTCGAATCTTCAATAGGTAAGTTCTTCCACTTAATGAGATACTATGAAATTTATCAATTTCATAGTTGACAAGTTCTTGTTTTCGTGACTGCTTTAGGCTCAAATATGATTTTTCCTTCTTCATCAAGTTTTGGAAACATTGTTTGAATTGGGATCTTGTCACCGATAACCTTCTTTAACCATGAAACATGGAAAAATGGGTGTACTCAGGAAGATGCAGGCAACTGCAATTTGTATGCCATAGTACCATTCTTTTGCAACAACTTGTAGGGACCTGTTGATACCTCAAAAATCGATGCACAACATTGGGGGATAACCACCCGATCGAGGACTTGAAAACTATCCCTTTTCCATTTGGAATAGTAGCTCCAACTAGGGATGATGGGACAAATTTCCCAATTTATAATTTTGATGGATGTATGGTATTGATAACTAACTATGACATGGATGAATGGGAGTGACAAGAAGCTAAAGGAGTATATATATACCTATCCCTATCCCGGGATGAATTATGTTTCTCTTATATGCGATCTTAAAAGATTATCTTAAGCGAATGTAAATGAAGATTCATCAAACACTTATAGAAATGAAAGACGATTTAAGTTAATTGATTTGATTAAATAGTTAATCAAATCAATTGATTAAGCATATATTGGATTTAATAACTGCATGTATTGTATTGTATTTAAAAATGGAAATCTAAGCATGTTCAGAAGTGAATTAATGTTGGATTGTATTAAAGAGATACATATAACAAAACATCATAAAGAAATTTAACTATTATTCACATAAACAGAACATTAATATAGAGATAAAAGTACCATGTATATTTTAGCTCTGCTCATGAGAAAACAGTCCTTGGTCCAATATTTTCTATTAAGAGAACTTTAAGAGTACAAAATTGCAACTTCTTCAAAGACTTGTTCACAAAATTTCAGGACCCTTTCTTCAAAGACATGAAAGGGTCTATATAGTAAAATAAAAAGTACAAAAATAGCAAATACATAAAGTGATGAGGAGGTTTAAACAACTCTCCAAAATAAGTGAAATAAAAATAGAAATAGAGTTTAATGGGTGACTTGCTTCAAGAGTGTGGTGTTGTTCAATGTGGTCATTCGTTGCTTGAGCTAAAGGATATCTAACATGGCCTGTGTTAGTGTCCAATATTCAGTGATCAAAATTTACTCTTTCAAATTTGTTTAGTAGTGGTCCTAGGTAAAAAATTTATATTTCCAAGTCAGTTTTCAAATAAAATTTTGCTTGTTGGATATGTCTAGTTTTTTAAAACCTACTCCCTCCAGTATATTCATGGTCATTTTCATTTCATGAGTCATGTTCACCATTATCATCTAGAGTCTTAGGTCAGTCACCATGTTTTCACCTAGGTCAATGTCTATGTGTCTTTCATTTTTCCATCATAAATGTCCAAATTTTGTCATAAAGAAGGCGAAAAAAGGGTCATTTCCATCATACAAGTTATCTTCTTTCAAAATGTTTTTACATTGTCAAATTATTCAAAAAATCAAAATGTCCCTAAAAAAGGTCATATTTTCACTGAATGACAAAAAGGGTGCTTTATTGATGTTATAAGAGGAAAAAGTCACTTCCTAAATTCATTTTATCCTCTTTTGCTCGATAAAGTTCATATATCACCTTCAGAATACTCTATCACTGCCAAAGGTGGAAGAAACCCAAAAAAAATTATAAGAAAACTCACTCTTCTACGTTTTTGTAAGCAGCGCGACATTTCTGGGGGCAATGCGACGTTTCTAGGAGGTGGAGCTACGCTCCTTCCACAACGCTACGTTTATGCCAAAATTGCTACATTTTTAGGTTTCAACCTCCAAATTAGCTACTCAAGCCTCAAAAAAAGTATGCAAACCTTCTGTGGCATCCAAAATCAGTAAGTGGACACTTCAAATGCCTTTTTCAAGTCAATTTATCAATGAATGAGTTATATATCTCCTTAGGGTTTTGCTCTACTACGTTTTAGGGTTTCTCTTTCTTGATTAGTTTTACCAATTAAAGACCCTTTTCCCCCCATCTAAAACCTTCACTTATCCTCCACAAACCATACCCCAATACCCCCTATCACTCATAGTCCCCTTTACCCTTCTTCCATCAAAACCCTAAATCCCACTACATTCCACAAGAAAATTGGAAAATTCCTTTGTTTTCCCATTTTGGTCCACCTCCCCATACCTATTTCAAAAAATTTCACTTGTATCCTCGAGCTAACACATCGCCCTACCTCCTCAAATTTTTTTGGAAATTTCCTTAACCTCCTTATACCTCATCACAACCCCTAAAGTCACGCTATCCATATCCCCTGTTTTTCCAAATTCATTGTCACTACCCACTCATTTCATCTAGGATGGATTCATCATGTTCATAAGTAATATGGAGAGTGAGAAGAAGGCACACAATGGAGGCCACCATTCTAGGTTTGAGCCATCCATATTGCAAGAACTTAATGTTTGAGATTCTGTGAGAAAATCATGGAGGTAGGCTGTCATGCCCAATTGACTACCCTTTTTGCCACTAACTTCAGCAGATACAAGGCCATCATAGCAGGCATTGAATTCACTCTATCAACAGAGGGCGTCACATCGGCAATAGGGGCCATCACATCAACAACAGGGATTCAAAATGAAGGAGAAGTCTGGTTCAAGGGCATGAAATTGGACCTTGAGAACTACCCAATGTTCCTAAAACCTCATTGCTAAGATGAACCTAAACATGTTTTACCTTTAAAGCATTTACTTGATAAGTATTCCCCATTAATGAAGCTAATTATGAAATATTTTACATGCGAGGGGAGATTTTCAAGACTATACCAATACCATGTTAGGTTACTAATGCATTTCACAACCACCAAATCACTCAATTTGTCTAACTATCTATTCAATTGTTTAGTTAAGATGACAGAAAAGGTGTAGAGAAAAGGTAAAAATCCTCATCCTAGTCTATTCCACCATGGTTTGGTAAAGTTGATTTTTCTGTACCAACTCTCAGCAAACAATATGGCCTGGGATGCTCTCATGGAGAAAGTAGCATCAACGCCTGCTACTAGTCCACCTATTGTTCATAACACAATATCAACACAACCAAAGGAGGTTGGATCTTCAAGTAGGCATGTAGAGAATTCAAAAGCACCTAGGGTTGAGATTAATCAAACCTATGAGAATGGTAAGAGAATAGTTTTTTATCCTAATACCATCAAAGGTGTATTAGCACCTGAAGATACACTTGATAGAAGACAAACAATGGATAACCCACGTAGTCATGATGGTGAGTCACCATTGCAGCACCATGATGAAAAAGCGCCCTTAGAAGTTGAAATGGAAGAATAGGAGAAGGATAAGTTAGTTGAGGAAAACATAAAGGAGAAAGTTGAAGAAATAGCAGAGTTGAGGGAGGTTTTCTCAATGGAAAATTCTCAGATCACATAACTACATCAAGAGAACTTTCAGTTAAAGGTGAAAGTACTCCTCCAAGACAAGCCAAAGGTACATGTTGAGGCAGATAAAGGAAAAGGAAAAGAACTAGTAGATGATCAACTAGAGGATGCAAAAGTTAAAACAAAAAGAAGGAGACCAAGGATAAGAGGCCTCAAGAGGGTGCTTCAGAAAAAAGAGAATCAACTCCTAAATCAGGTTGGAAAAATTTTTATGAACTAATTCTTGATGAAATCAATCAAGATAGAGAGTATTGGCTTGAAAGGGTCAATGGAAACCTTGAGAAGCTTCTAAAGAAAGATAAAAAGAAAAATAACCTCCAGATACATATGGCAAATCACTATTGCGCTAGAAATTTTTTTTCCCAAATCAGGCTCAAACAAGTGAAGAAAAAGATTAAGGAAGCTCAAATGAAGCTCAAAGAGAAGGATAACTTAGAAATACTTGTTGAGGCATCCATTTTTGTTTAGCCTATCATCCACAAGTGTCACAAAACAAATTTTGATCAATTTTGAGCATTTTTTTTATTTTTGATGATTTTTGGAAAATTCTGAAAATTTTGTCTCCATAGAAGCGTTGCGCAGTGACGTGACGCTTTCTCTCAGTGCATCCAAATGAAGAATTTATTATATGGATGAATTCATATTGATCATTACATACCATATGTGAACTTTTTTTTCCATTACAATCTCTTGTTTTGGAGAAAAACTCAAAAAACTTTGTTATTTTCATGCTTCTGCCAATGTTTTTGAATAGGTGTGACACTTTTGGAGTGAGGTTGGGAAATTCAAATTTTGGAGGTCTTCCTGTGGGTTTTTTCTCAAAATTAAAGGTGAATTGGAAAGTATACTCATCTGGATACTCAACCCAACCTTCAGACTTGCATTTGGAAACTTTTAAGTGGGTCAAAATCACCCTAGAATAGGCGTGATGTTTATGCCAGACATGCGCGACGCTTCTGCTAAAGGCGCTAGGTTTCTGCATTGGATTCCTTTCAAACAACTGTCATGCCAGGAAAACTCCAGAATTCGATGCTATTTTTCCCATGAGGTTTCATTTGATGTATTTGAGTTTGTTTTTGCCTCGATGATGAGGAAACATGTAATTTAGTGAAGGGAACACACACTCCTAGTCTTTAGCTAAATTTCAGGGATTAGTTTCTAACTTCCCTAAATTCTAGAAAGTGACTCATATGATGTAATTATGATGCTTTTTGGATAGTACTTAAACCCTATGAGGTTTCATGAACTCTATTTTCTATAATTAGTCCACCTCAAGTCTTTTTAGAGGTTGGATAGTTGTTGTTTGTAGTGGAGCTATTGTACAAGTTTTTGTTAATGAAATCAAAGACATTGTTGCAAACATAGTGTTGAGACTCCAGTGGTATTCCTTTGAGCATTTTTTTTCTCTGTAAAATTATCATCTTGAATTTTATTCTATCCATATTTCACATATATGCTTATTTATGTTAAATATTATGAGTTTATAGACAGAAAGCATGCTTTCCATGCTTTGTTTTTATAAGATTTACATGAACATGTCCTTGCTCTTATAATGAATGAATTTATTTTAATGCTCATTTTGACTCTCTCTCTGTTCACCCTACACACAATGACAAATTAAGCATGATTCTAAGCTTACCTACCTGGCCTCACCCTTAACTCTACAATATAGCATTTGAAATCTGACTTAAACCCTAGACCTAGTTTCCTAACTGTCATTCCTATCCAGCAAAACTCCAAACAAACAAAAACCCTAATCTACTGAGCATCATAACTAGCCTAAAACATTATATTCAGTCATCCCTTTGGCTAAAAAGTGACATTGAGAGAGCCCTCTTTGGTCTTGGTAGGGCTAGCTACTTGACCTAAAGGTTGGCTTGTGGTTACCTTCCTTCAGCTCCATTCTGAGCCTTGGGAAGCATGGGGAAGTGATAATAGGTTGAACATAAAGAGGTTGGCCTGGTCTGATGCGTAGTTATCCTGTGTAGACCACATCTGATAGAGGAGGTGTCATGTGGGATGAGGTGTCAATTAGGAAGCCCAACATCAACCATTGAATATGTAGCTTAACTAAGTACTTCCAATACTTGTCCCAATCTAGATTTTCTAATTTTATGATGTTTTCATCCTTTGTCTTTGACATCTCTTGCCATTGCTTCATTAATTATTTCACAACAGCGAGAGAACCAGGTGGGCATTTATCAATTAAATTGACAGTAATGAAATTGTTTCTGACTGTTTCGATAATATTATTGGCAACATCTCTTGCACTGGATATCGCCCTTTATGTCTATTTTCATTGTATGTCCCAATCAGTGAATAAAATTTCCTTCTTTGAATCCTCAATCCTAGGTAAATTGGTCTTTCAGTCATCTGCAGTATCCTGCCAAGTGATAAAATGAGAGAATTTGTCATCGATTTCGTCAAATTTGATCATCTGGTCAGCTACTTGATTCAACAGTGAATCACTTTTCTCACACAGTTCATTGATGTTAGTAAATATTTGACAAAATATCACTTGTTGTTGAGCCAACAAAGTGTCAAGTTCCATGTCTTATTTTTTGAAATCGTCCACCTTTGGATTATCCTTTAACTATTCCACTATAAATTGTAGTTGGTAAATTTGAGCATCCTTGGCACCAATGTCAAATTGTTGTTGTAGCTTTAATTGATCTTGCTTTGCTAGAGCTGTGACACTTGGGTTTGCAATTGATGGTTAATGCTTTGTTTCTCTGTCAGTAACTCTTGTTCTAGTTGTAGGATTCTCTCATCCTTTTCTTTAATCAATTTTTTGACTTTTGTAGCTTTTTCAATTGTAGCATATGTATAAGCACCTACAAATTGAGTCAACCTTGTCAGATCCTGAGATGGATATGCTTGAGGATCCTTCCATACTATCTCCATGGTCACATCACCAGGAATTAAAGCTTGTGATTGTTCAAATCTCCTCCTTTTTCTTTTTCTACTCATTGTAGCCTTATGTTTGGGGTTGTAGAAGATATCTAAAGGAGGGATCTCTTCTATTTTTAATACAATTTCATATGTTGGGTAGGTCAGGATGAATTCAACTCCTTTTGTGTTAACATATTTTTCAGTAGACCCAACAGTGAACATGCTTTGACTTTTTTCTTGAGGTGTTTGGACTCTCTCTTAAGGATCAATGATCATCACCTCTTGATCTCCCTTAAGATGCTGAAGTGAAAAAAGTTCCTTCTCAAGTTAAAATACTCCAGAACACTTGGAATACAAAGATATCCATGAGGATACAAATATTATATTATAAAAGATATGAGATAGATTATTGAATGTTACAAATGAGGCCTACTTATATACCTACGCAGGTGCCTCTTCACGAAAGGTCATGTCTTATCAGACATGACCTCTCAGCCTAATTACTAATTAACTAATTTATCATTTATTTACATTATTTATTCATTACATTGCCTTCCCCTAAAAAAGCTTCGTCCTCAAATCTTGTTGATGAAAGGCCTCGATTTCTTTTCCTGCTACAAACATCTTCATCTTCTCGGCTTGGGGCAGTCATCCTTATCGATACCAGTTGATATGATCCTCTAAGTGACAAACAAAACTATTGCACTAGGAATGGATCGGACCATCCTAAATCAATCTTCTGTGGAATCTTATGATGACTGGCAACTTGTGATGATTTGTTAGTATTCTTCAGAATATCAGCTTGCTTCTATTTTGAATACATAGCTTGGTTGAGTTGTCTGCTCCCGTGATTTGGATGTCGATAAGGAACTGTATTGGTTTGACTTTGATTTTCTTTTGTTGAGGATGTTATTGAGTAGGTTACAGAACCTTCACTTAGAATGTTCCTCATTCGTCTGGCATATAAGTTTGTTTCTTCTGCAACTTGCTTGTCGTCCTCTTCAGTAGAGACATTTACTAGATCAACGTTCCATTTGTCTTCAACTTGAACTTCGATATTTGAAGATTTTGATGCTTCATTTTCGACAAGTTGTTGCACCTTGTTTTCCAACGACTTCTTATCCTTCTTTAGCTTCTTAATTTGCGTTAGCAATTTTTCATTGTGGTCCTTAAGGTGAGCAACTTCTTCATTCTTGTTAGTTGTGATTTTGTCAATTTCTTTTTTCATATTTTGGATCACCTTTTTACTTTCTTGAGAAATTACTTTTGAAATTTCTTGAATGTCTTCAGGCGTCACTGAATTTGGCTTTAAGTTGACGTCCTCTAACATTATTTTCTTATTTTTGTAGGAGAATGTCAAAAACTTCTTTTTTGTATTAAGGACAAATGACCCTAGTGATTCCATCCAGAGCAAACCCAGAATTATATCACTATTGTTACAAAATAAGGTTTTAACGGTAAATTGTGAGACAAGGGAATATTCCCCAATACTTAAGTGTAAATTCCCTATGTTGTATTGTTTTTCATTTTTGAGAAATGAATTTGTTTTAGTTATATTTGATTCGGGAATCACTAATTGGTTAGCACATTCACTACTAACATAATTATTCTCTTGATTAAGATCGATAGATATAAGAACTTCCTTTCCCGCAAGTGACCCTTTGATTCTAATTAGCGCACAAAGAAACATACTATAATTTTTAGGAAATCTTCCTTCTTTCCTTTCCGAATTAGATTCAATTTCCTTTTCATCAATGATTTATTCCATTTTTCTATTGAATATTAAATCCTTTTTTTCTTTTTCCAAAATCTTCGTATACTCCTTTTTTTTTATAAAAATAATATTTATTTATTTATATATGGCAATTTGTAAAACTTCTCTTTTTTATATATTCTTTTCTTTTGGTCAAGTATTATCTTCTCTTCTTAATAATAAGAGCTTCACCAAAATTAATTACTCTTTTTAACTTTAATATACATACATACATACATATATATATATATATATATATATATATATATATATATATATATATATTTCTTTCCACTATTTTATATCCCTTTTCCTTTTTCCATATACAATGGCCTTATACGTTTCACCTTTTTTTTTCTTTACCATGTTATAGTTATAATAATATATTATAAGTTATGCCATAAAACTTAGTGGAACTATGTCATAATTATTATATCACGACTATATTAAAACCAAATGACGTCAGCGGAGATAGGTAATAACATAAGCGATTGGTGCGGCTTGGTCGAAAAAGTCACAATGGTTGGGGTACGAGCCATGGTTACAACGATCAGACACAAGGGAACATGTGAATCAGTGATTTAACAAGAGTGGTGATTTGAACATCAGACACTTATGACATGAATCAATAGTTAGTCAGTCAGTGGATCTAGTAGAGGACAAAAGGGACAACAATGACAGCAGCAGAGCGGAATGTAACGAAATGTGCAGGCGGGGTAGATATATGTGCAGGCGTGGGGGTTGGGATATGTGGCTCAGAGGTGGAGAAGGGACGATGTGGTAGGGCAGTGCGGAGGCGACGTGGCCAGGGCAGTGCAACGGCGTGGGTGGAGAATGTGGGTTTTGTGTGATGTGGTAGCGTTTAGCAACAAGGGAACACAACAGGGAACAACTTCTCAAACAATGGAGAGTGAGCTGGCCTAGAGATTCAATGCATCGATGAAAGGGTGGATGCACAATCGAAAAAAATGGTTATTGGTGGTGTTTACAGAGTTTCACGCAGGGAGCAACAAAGGGACAGAATGGCGTTGTGGGTCAGTTGCAGTGGAGATGGGGTGACAGTTGCTATATATATATATATATATATATTTGTTTTAAATATGATTTTTTTTTTTTAAATTTTTTTTTACTAGTTCTTATATAATGACTTCTTCTTTTTCCTTTTTATTTTTATTTTTAAAAAAAAATTCCTTTTTTATGATAAGTTTTCTTTTGTTTTTGTTTTGAATTTTTTTGAATTTTGTTTTTTTTTTATTTTATTTTTTTATTTTTAAGTTATTTCTTATTTAATTTTAATGGCCAAAGGCCTACTAGAAATCTGGAGAGACTCCAAATTCTGGTAATGAAACGCTTTGACGACAACAACGTTGACGAATTTGATGGTCAAGGACGTGGATCTGACAGCGTGGCTCTGTGCATCAGTGAGCAGCTAGAAGCTCAAACCGTTTTGATACCAAATGAAGTGAACAAAGTTCCTTCTCAAGTTAAAATACTCTAGAACACTTGGAATACAAAGATATCCATGAGGATATAAATATTATATTATAAAAGATATGAGATAGATGATTGAATGTTACAAATGAGGCCTGCTTATATACCTACGTAGGCGCCTCTTCACAAAAGGTCATGTCTTATCAGACATGACCTTTCAGCCTAATTAATAATTAACTAATTTATCATTTATTTACATTATTTATTCATTACACACTTGGGTTTGAAATTGACGGTTAATTCTTTTTTCTCTGTTAGTAGCTCTTGTTCTAGTTGTAGGATTCTCTCATCCTTTCTTTTAATTAATTTTTTGACTTTTGTAGCTTTGTCAATTGTAGAATATGTATAAGCACCTGCAAACTGAGTCAACCTTGTCATATCTTGAGATGGATATGCTTTAGGATCCTTCCATACTATCTCCATGGGCATATCACCAAGGATTAAAGCTTCTGATTGTTCAAATATCCTCCTTTTTCTTTGTCTGCTCATTGCAGCCTTATGTTTGGGGTTGGAGAAGATATCTAAAGGAGAGATCTCTTCTATTTTTAATACAATTTCAGATGTTAGGTAGGTTGGGATGAATTCAACTCCTTTTGTGTTAACATCTTTGTCAGTAGACCCAGCAGTGAACGGGATTTGAGTTGTCCTGAGGTGTTTTGAATGTCTCTTAAGGATCACTGATCATCACCTCTTGATCTCCCTTTAGACGCTGATCAAATTATTTCCAGACTTGGTCTAAATCACTAAAGAATAATGGATTATCAGTCTGTGCTTTTGTGGATTTAATTTCTTTTGATCTATTAAGGACTTCAATGTCCTTAGGAGATTGATCTTTTTCCTGCTCTTTCTTCTGCTCTTCTTGATGATCTGTCCATTGATTTTTTTTTGAAATAGGTTGGGATACCTCTAAAATGTCTAGAGGAATACCTTCCAACCTATTGTTCATGTATTCTTTGAACTATACAAGTTGTTCAAGCCTGAGACGCAAGACTTCTAGCTTTTCAACATCTAGATAGGTATTGGCAGACTCTACTAATTCATCATAATCATCATCTTCATGAAGGAATTGTTTGATCTTTACCTAAGTAGTAACATTTTGAGAAACCTTATTTGGATCAAATTCTCTGTTAGGAAATGTAAATAATTTCAAACACTAGATTTGATTGATTTCTAATCCAGCGTGATTGAAATTATCCAATGCATAAACACCACAGTGGATGGGAAAGGTAGGCCAGGAAGATTTTTTAGCCTCTTTCAAGGCTTTAGTCAATCTATGCACCATTGTCTGGTAAGTTATTTCTCTGGTGAGAAGATTGTCTGGTACATATAGTGGGAGTACATGGGGTTTAGCAGTGCTTCCATAAACTTTGACATAAGTAATAATTATTCTCACTACAAGGAAAAGACCCTCTAGCGGATGTTTTTGAGGAACCCCACAGAAAAATACCCCAGACGTCTGTTTCTAGCAGATGATCCTAGAGGAGGTTGGCGGGCGAAGGTTTTTGCGGATGTATTTCTTCCAGTGCTCTTATCAACCTAAAACGCACCGGTGCGTTCAATATGACAAAGCATCGGTGCGTTACAAAAATTGGCACACCGGACACCATTCGCTCCATACACATAGGCCCAGTGCGTTTTATTTTTGTAGAGCACTGGTGCTTTACATGTCGATCGCACAGATACCACCCGGTGTGGAATAAATGAAATGCACCAGAGTGCCCGCAAAATGCACCCACCGGTGGATGGTTAAATAAAAAAAATTATGGTAAAAAAATCGCATAAAACATTGGCACACTGGAAATAGTGCGCTCTGTACACACCCTCCCAGTGCTTTTAATTCAGCAACCGCGCCGGTGCGTGTAATATCGTCATCCTCGGTGCCTGATAAAAAGTGCGCGGAACGTAAACGACCCGGTGCTGAATGACTGAAACGCACCGGGATCCCCGTAAATGCTGTGCACCGGAAAGGGTTTAAAACAAACAAAATTACGGCCAAAAAACCGCAAAAATAATTGGTTCACCGGGCACCATTACCGGTGCATCAGGTTACTGTATAGCCCCAGTGCGTCACCTCTCCACGCCCCAGTGCATCATAAAAGCGAGCGGAACATAAACATCTCGGGGTAGAATGATGGAAATGCACTGGGGTCCCCATAAATGCGGCGCACCGGAATAGGGTTAAATAAAAAAAAACTACGGCCAAAAAACTGCAAAAATAATTGGTTCATCAGACACTGTTACCGGTGCGTCATGATAATGTAGAGCACTAGTGCTTTAAAAATACTTCACCCCGGAGCCTCCTAAAAGTGCGCGAAAACATAAAGATCCCAGTGCGGCATATATACAACGCACCGGTACTCCAAAAAAAATCCCGCGCACCGAAATAGGGTTAAATAAAAAAATTTACCGATGCATCATATTACTGTGGAGCACCGGTGCATTAAAATTACGCCACTCCGGTGTCTCCTAAAAGCGCGCGAAACAGAAAGAGCCCGGCGCAGCATACAAGAAACGCACCGATACTGTTGTAAAAGGCCTGCACACCGGAATAAAGTTAAATAAAAAAATTACGGCCAAAAAACCGCAAAAATGATTGGTTCACCAGACGCCGTTACCGGTGCATCTCGTTAATGTAGCGCACCGGGGCGTGACGGTTACGCCACCCCGGTGCTTCCTAAAAGTGCGGGAAAACAAAAAGAGCCCGGTGCGACATTGTAAAATGCACCGGTACTCCGGTGAAAACTTGGAGCACCGGAACAGGGTTAAATAAAAAAAAAATTACGGCCAAAAAACTACATTTTTCACTTTTTTCAGTGCTACAAAGCTCTCAAGCACCAGTGCAAGTTATCCTTGCTTGAGCCGCACTGACATCTGTGCTCCCATTGCACTTATTGCACACACTGCTACTGTACATTGCCACCAATCTCCAGCTTGAATTTTATAAAATAGTGGACAAATTTTCTTTTTTAATTTGTACAGCCAATATGCCTCCTCGGCGAGTAAATGTACAAGTATTTTTCTAGTTTTTCCATAATTAAACCTTTTAGCAGATTAGAATTTGAAAAAACCTTAAAATTAACCATTAAAAAAAAAAAATTTGTCACGCGGTGCACTCGAGCCGTTCAGCTCGCACCAGTTGCGGTGCTGCCTGTAAATTTACAGGCGGCACCAGCTTGCGGTGCTTCCTGTGAATTTATAGGCCACACTGCACCGGTGCTGAAGGTGTCTGCACCAGTTCCGGGGCAGTACCGCGAGGCGCATGGTGTAATTTTAAAATTTTTAAAAAGTGCGGTGTGGTCATTTACTAGGCCGCACCGTTGACAATGTTGAATCGTGGCCACCCTTTGCGTTGACGAACTTATCTGCCCTAGGGCACGTAAGTTTTTCGGTGCACCGGAACTGCTAATCGACATTGGCAACGGTTCGGGTTGGTAAACCGGTGCTAAGTGTATCCGCACCGGTTCCGAGGCGGATTCCAAAGGCGCACCATGTAATTGTAATTTTTACAACGAAGAGCGGTGCGCTCGGATACCTGGCCGCACCGTACGACTATGTACGGTGGCAGGAGGGTAGTGTGCTGACTTAGCTATAAGCCCCAGGGCATATAGTGAAGTCAGCGCACCGGCCTCCTGACACTGCACTTAGTGAACGGTGTGCTAAAAATATTTTCTGGAGCACCGCTCCTGGTGCTTTTTATATCATTATGTGCACCGTAGATGGTGCGTCTCTAGGTAAGGATGCACCGTTACCAGTGTGTGACTGTGTTTTTGGCGCACCGTCTCTTGTTTTATTTATTTTTCAAAAAATATTTATATATGTATATTTGTAGATACATGTGTCATTTAATTAAAAAATTGTGTTTAATATGTCAATCATTCAGAGACATGAAAGGAGAGAAGAGGAGCAACAACAACAACAACAGGCGGAACAATATAACATGGTTTGCCTGTGGGAGGCAAGAGAGAGGGAGAGATATGTGTACCCTCACCCTATTATAGCAACGACATAGGGGCTCCTAAGGCAGGTAGGCCTCCTCAAGTTCTATGAAAAGGCTACTTCCCTAAAGTCTCATAGTGGTCTTTTGAGACATCTTATCTGAAGGTGGAATGCCCAGCGACAGGCTTTCCGAGTTGGTATCGACCAGAGGTACATGCCCACTGAGGAGGATGTTTATTTTATTACAAGGCTTTCGAGGAGAGGGGTGGATTTTCCCTTGTTCCCCGAGGTTCCAGCTGGCTGTGTGGCAGGGAGTCAGTTAGTTTACTCCCAGAGATACATTAGAGTAGACATATTATCTCCTTTATATTTTCAGGTCTCTAGAGGACAGTTACGTATTGGTGCGTTTGGTGGTGAGGAGGTCTAGTGTCTCTCACTTATCATTTCGACCATTTCGCACAACACCAGTGACGGGAAATGCATTAGTTGCCAACTTATATATTATGTTGATTCTTTACTATAGTAGCCACGACTTGTCAGGTGGTCTGCCATTTTTTTATGGCAGTTCTGTACAACATTAGATAGATGTCATGCTCGTGAACAAGGGAGGGTCAACTTCCCTTTTGCTTTAGAGATTTTTTGTTTATTTTTTGAGAGGTTTCCAGAGATGAGGCCTTCTTTTCTTCGATAGCCTCGTAGGCCGATGACTGAGGCACGTATGCATATGTGGGGGCAGATGATGCCCAAGAGGGAGGAGACTCTATTTCCAGCGAGGATATCAGATGACGCACTCGGGTTGCTAGCCAGTGTTTTTGAGAATCCCTTCATTATGGTCCCCTGTCCTTATGCGGGGTTGGATTGGCGAGGGTGTGCCAACATCCTCTTCACAGATGATGAGCCTCCAGATGATAGAGGTGTAATATTACTGTTTTATTTAAATTTATTCTGACATTTTCTTTAACTTGTTTTTATTAAATTATGTAATGAAATTGTCTAATTATTGTTGTGTACTTGTATATATTTTGCAGACATTGGCTCTTATGATGGCGAGGAGATGCTGCCACCACCACCTTTTGATCCAGTTGTGGATCTTGATGATCTTGATGCCAAGGATCAGCAAGAGGCTGGTGCAGATGATCAGAGACCTACTCTTGCTGGTGCGCCGGCCCACAGTCGACGTATGAGCGATGCTAGATACAGGATGGAGTTGGGAGACCAACTCGTTTCATTGCTTTTTGAGGCGGGCATCCGCCCCGTTGATTTCATAGATATAGAGGCCAATAATAGGCTCTTAAAGATGTGGGGAGGCATGTCGCGTGGCATGTATAGCCTGATGCGGCATGTCGTAGGAGTTACGACAGCTTTTACACAACTGATGAGGACTGTCGCACATTACGAGCGAGCCGTAGCACATGATTGACAGTCTGTGAGGCGCAGCATACCATCAACATCTCATGATCGTTCACAGCCTCACGCCACGCCAAATTTGCATGCAAAGCCTCCAGTAGCATCTACCAGCTGTCATCATGGAGATGAGGCTCGATCATCGGCTGATCCATGACATTTATATTACAGTTGTATATTTTTACCATTATTCAGTTAGATATATATATATATATATATATATATATATATATATATATATATATATATATATATATATATATATATATATATATATATTATATGGTCCATGTATTTTATATTCATTTTGCATTTGTACTTAATTTACATGTTGGTGATCATCATTATGCGTATGTTGTTAGGTCATGTTAGATATGTTCATTTCATGTGTAGCTTGTAGATAGATGTGTATGTGATAGCATGAGATGTATATTTGATGTTTGTGTTGTAATGATGATGTTAATATATAATGTTAATTGTGTTTTTTTATATGATCATGATCACAATGATGCAATAAGCGATTTTGAATGTGTTTTTTAGTCAAATATGATGTTTGTACGATGCTTATCATGAACGTGATGTTTATTAATTAATTTATAAATACCAAATGATCATGATATTGTAAATTTATAATATTTGTATTTGTAATTGTATTTAAAATTCTAAAATTGTAGTTGTAATGATATATATGTAAATTTCTAAAATTGTAATTGTAATTGTATATATGTAAAATTCTAAAATTGTTATTGTACGTGAAATTGTAAAATTGTAATTCTAATTCTAATAATTCTAATTCTAATTCTAATTATATTTATAATTGTAATTGTATGTAAAATATTTGTAAAATCTTAATTGTATTAATGTGAAATGAATTTATTAAAATTTCTAAATTTCTAAATTTGTAAATTTTAAATAATTATAAAATAATAGATATAGAATAATATGATTTATTGTAACATAAGGAAATTTAAAAAATAATGAAAATAAATTCTTGTACTTAATTAGAATTATCATTATTTTATTATGATCTTAGATACAAAAAAAGAATTAATTTATACAGTATGGCATTGTTTTTGAGATCAAGTACATAATACCAAATTATCAAGTGAATTATTGATTTCAACATTAACTGAATGCAAATTACCAATTAATTCAAATTAATACATATTACATTAATATTTTGAAAAACTCATCTTAAAAAGTATAAATATTGATGGAATAAAACATATTGTACCATATCACTCTCGGTTCTCATGATCACCCTCATTATCTTCTAGCTCGCATGGCATGATAACGCTATTGTTCTCAAAAATATGTTTTGATCTAGGGTCATGTGTCAATACGAACCACCAATCCCTACCCAACACATCTGGGTAGAAAAACACCTGGTTGCAGTATTTAGGGAAAACATAGGGCTCCTTAGCTTCATCCCACATTTTTCTAGAGTTGATACATATCAGCCTACTATCACGATCTTCCTTTACATTATTCTGATCAAAGGTGTCCTACCACTTGCACCTAAAAATAACACATTGGAAAGAAGAAAAACCCACTTCAATGATCTCTTGTATCTTTCCGACGTAACCTAACATCCCTCTTACTAGTTGTTGACCATGGTGGCTAGATCGACTAGATTGATCGAACTCGACTTCCACTCCACAGTCTTGTGTGATGTTTCCAACATCGACATTTTTTGTGTGAAAATGGTGTCCATATGCTCACATAGATGGGAAAAAAATGCACCTATTATAAAAAAGTTTAAAAAATCATATAAGTGTCAAGTTTCTTATAAATAATAATCCAACATTTAAAATATGAAATGCAGATGTCTTAATATAAGTTTCAAATTTACATATAAATTATTACCAAGTTGTTGCACCCAATCCCTACATTTAGCGCATCCTCTTCAGCACGCGGGTAACGACCAGTAGCATAGTATTTCTCTCTGACTTGGTCAGCAACCCAAGCTTGGACTTGTTGGGGCATATTTCCAGTTCAGTAGTCGGGATAAGGCACGCTTATACCATTCAAATATCTGAATTCTTTCTTGTCACTATCCCATTTCATTCTTTTTTGTTCGTACAATGCGACCCATAGTTGTGTCGCTTCAGAATTGTAAAGAATGAATTTATTGATTGCTTCTATTTCTGCATTTGCTGATGAAATAAAACCAACATTATATAGTACTAAGAGATAAAAATATACATTATATCGAAGTTCAACATGAATATAATTAATTACTTTTTGTAAATTTGAAAAATTATAAGTTGCTTACTCTTTATCAAGCGCTTTTTTCCACTTGTTTGGAGAAACTCTCCTTCTCTTTTGTCTTCATCCAATTCATCACTGCAAATCACCGCACCTGGTC
This sequence comes from Pinus albicaulis, assembly GCA_034641835.2. NCBI lineage: Eukaryota > Viridiplantae > Streptophyta > Pinopsida > Pinales > Pinaceae > Pinus > Pinus albicaulis. Next base: position 512,765,937 of record CM076571.1, read on the forward strand.
TGTTATCGATATGCTTGATGTACTCACTGGCATAGTAGAAAGACTCATACGATATGTACCCCTCTACCATAGACCCCTCAGGTTTTGCCCTTTGTCGAACAAAACCTTTCAATTTTCTCATGTACATATCTAAGAAGAACATCCAATGACAAGAAAAAACCCCAACTAATTCAACCTCATCTACCAAGTGGATTAGAAGATGAACCTCTAAGTCCATGAAACTCGTCAGCAGTTCCTTCTCAAACATACAAACAATCTCAACTATCTCTTGATGCCACCATGGAATGCTAACCACATGAATCTCCATTGACGTGATCCAATGTACAAATGTAGATAATTTAGATATGGCATGTCCTAGGTATTGAGGGAATTCATGTTTCACACACCCACGCACAAACAAAGGATAATGACACTGCAAAGTTATAAAAACATGCAATAATATACAAAATTAGTTATGTTTTATCATCACTGCATGGGATAAAATTTATTAATAGAAAAAATAATAAAATCATGCTTTTGACATTATATGTACTCTTAGAAGATTCAAATGGTCATGTGATTTTAACCTTGAAAAATGGTCATCCACGGTGAAGCAACACCATAGTAAAGACCCATATGAAGTTGGCACCCTCAAATCCCTTATAACTTCCTTTGCCAAAGATATATAATCTTTTTTTAAAATCCATGGGACATTACCTTATTTGAAAAACCATGAATTAGAGGGAGTAGCACCTACCTATGATCCCATACTTTCTAATCATCTTGGCCAATATTTCATTTTAGTTTTTGAAGTAATAAGATCTTTCCTAACCACCAATGTGTCACTTTGTTTCGATGATATGTGCCTCCATAAAGAAGATGAAACATTTTTAAATATATGCATGGGATCTAATAAGTGGGCAATCTTAAGATGCTCCCAATATGGGAGGTCATAAAAGATAGATTTCCTTTACATCCCAATGGGAAATTTCTCAAAATGGGTGTTGAAGAAATCTGGATCATCGAACTTAGGCTCCCCATTTGAATCGGACACTTCTGTGAACTCCTTCTCCTTCTCTCTCTCATATGCTCTAAGCCATTCAGCTGGTGTCATTATTAGAGGCCTTTGGGTTCTTTCTCATTTACCATTGAAAGTGGATGTTGCTCTTCTATAAGGGTTTTTTTCTGGTAGGAATATCCTAGAGCAATCATACATTGGCTTTCATAGGTCCTTAGACCATCTAGCTTTCAGAGAAGGTCCACAGCATTTACATCCAAAATACACTTTTGCTACAAGACCTGCGAGATTATATTTGTATACATTAATTAATATGCATGGCACGTTAAAGAATATCATGAAGATAAGAACAAATAATATTACAATGAATTAAATAACTAATATGTGAAAGAATATTGTTACATTATATATAAAAAAAATCAATAAATTAAACATGAAATTTACCAGAGAAAACTCCTAAGCCTGGATAATCATGTGTTGTGTAAGCACATATGCCATACAATGTAAACCTCCTCTCTGCTGCGATGGGTCTTGATACATCGTATACATTTATCCCATCCCATAATTCCTTCAATTCATATACGAGTGGTTGTATGTAGACATCCATATTCTTCACTTTTCTTCTATTAGGGACTATCAGAGCCAACATAAGATGTTCATTCTTCACGGAAAACCATGGGGGAATATTGTTATTGATCATTACTACAGGACAAACATAATAGTTGGTCTTCTGGAGGGAATATGGGTTGACACCATCCATGGCTATGTTGAGTCGTAGACTTTGTACTTCATTCTTTAATTTTTCGGGCCATGTATCCTCTATGTGCTTCATTTCTATTGAATCAGTTGGTATTCGCATAACTCCCAACTCAATTTTGTGTGAGGCATTCCATGGCAGATTAGCAATAAGGACAATTCCGAGCCTTTGAATCCTTGGGATTATAGGCATGTGCCTCAATATCTTAAAGGAGGACCAATACGCGATTTACCCTTCTTTTTAGATTTATCATGCTGTCATACCCATTTCGAGACACATATCTTTGTATGCATATTATCCTCTATATAGAATACAATCATTTGGACATGCATGATATGATATGTACTCAACACCCAACATTTTCAACAATTTTTTTGCCTCTTCGCAGCTACCGGGCAAGACATTATCACTCGAAAAAACCTTATCTTTGAATAACCTGTAGTTGGTGGTCATGGAAAAATATATTAATAAATGTACATTAATGTCAATATAATTATTAACATTCATAAAATTTAACATTTGTAATGTTCATTGCAGTGTACTGATTATATTTCAAATTTATATATAAGGGAAGTACTTTATGGTAACTTACCTCAAAAGTTCCGAGAAAAATGCATTCGACAAGCCAAAATTTTCTTTCAAGTTGTACAGTAATATCATTTTCCCCAATTGGGTAGACTTTGACTGACCGTCGGGTCCAAAGAGAGGGGTGGTGGAAGCAAATTTAAGGCTTTCGAAAAAGGTGTCAGCGATATGAGCATCATCCCCTAGCTGATCATCATTTTGGAATGCATCTAACAACATTGTCTCCATGGCAGTCGTATCCCTTAAGTAATCATCCATACCAACCTCTATTTGATTGTCTCCATTTCCAGCTTGTGAAGAACTACTATTGCTGTAGTCATTCCTAATTGGTGAATCTGGACATAGCGGGAATTGAATCAGTGGTTGATTCAACCATTCTTGGTATCGTTCCTCTCCAATTTTTTTCTCTTAATTCAATCTTCTCTCGATTTGTCATTGTCGTGAGGTGCAACGGAAGATGGTAGGTAGGTCGTTCATCATCACTAGAATCCTAATAATTAAAAAAAATAAAATTGGACATGATTAGTACAAAATATTATGATATCAATTAGTAACCACGTTGACAATATTGCATGATTATAAATTGGTTTGACGTTGAAATAATTACATATTAATCAATTTATATACCAAACAATTATAATTATAATTACCATCATTGTCCCGGGATTGTGGCTAGAAGATGCAATATTGTTACAATTGGCAGGGTGAAGCATCTGTCCATTTTCATCTACCAAATGTGTCTTGTGGTATGCAGCTCCTGATAAGAACTTTCGATGTTTTGGAGCAGCACTTTGAATATAATTTTGTGCATCTGAACTCGATGATGAATCTGCATGAACCTGGAAATTTGTATACATTATAAATTTAATTAAGTTGTGCATGATTGAATACATGGATAAAAAACATACATAAATTCAATTAGATAGTGAAAAAATAAAACAAATCTAAAGTAAATATTACGTCTCCACATGGATAGGGAGAACTCCGTGATGGACTTTGAGAAATATTATGGAACGAGCTGGATTTTGAAGAATTGTCCATTTCATATAATATATGATATTTTCTCCCTGCATTTGAGCAAAACAACAATAAACTTTGGTGCACAAACCTAAATGTAATTCCGGTGCGTACTATTCAGATAACTGCACCGGTTAGCTCTTTATTTTGCACATCGGTGCGTTTTTGTAACAAGTAGGACCAATGCGGTTCAATTAAACGACGCACCGGTAAATGAATAACTGCAATAAAAAAAGTGCAACCCTATTTTCTTTAAGTGAAAAAAAAGCGGCAAATTGAAAATTGGGCGGCAAAATATTTTCGAAAATCTAATTTCATAAAACATTTCTTTAAATACTAAGCACTTTTCATTATTTCACTATTTTTGCAAAAAAAATTAGCCAGAGATTTGTAGGATACATACCTGGAGAAAACAGAGCATGAGAGCACTATGGAGCAGGGAAATACGTTTGAACAGAAGTATTCAGACAATCCGAATTCCAAACCTCTGGTAATTCAAACCCTGTACCATAGAATTTTAAACGACGTGAGTAAAGTTTTTTTTTTTTTTTTACTTTTTTTCTGCAGTTTTTTTTATGCAGTGAAATCAGAAATCTAAGTTTATTGTTTTATTTTATTTTTTCTCTAGTTTTTTATGAATTAAAATACAAAATCAAATCTTAATGTTTTTTTAACTTTTTGTTTCTGCAGTTTTTTACCTTTTCTACAGTTTTCAGAAACAAAAATAAAAAAAGAAATCGATTTTTAGAAACAAAACCCTAGATTCTTTTTGTTTCTACCATTTTTTCTCCCTCTTTCTTTTCAATTTAGATTTATAGGGTTTCTGTACTCATAAGAAATCCAACCCACGGGACAAATTGCATAGTCGGATCCCAATCCATGTTGGCCCTTGCATCAATCTTTAAAAAAATATAGATTTTTTTCGTCGGTGCGCCCTGCGTAACGTTGCGCACTAGTGCACTTGGTTATACCAGCGCATCACGCAAGTACAGTGATAAAAAATAAAAAAAACAAATTATGTTTCTATCAGTGCGCCATATGTAACATATGCCACCGGTGCACTATTACATTATGGCACACCGCACAATGTGTTGTTTTGAAAAAAAACCACTTTACAAACATACCCTACATTATTTTTGTTTCTGCCCTATCTTCTCCCACTTGCTGTGATTTCAGAATTATGGATTTTCAATTTATATTTATAGGGTTTATATTGCTAAATATAAACCTAAGACATCCAACAAACGGGTTGACTTACATAGTCGGATCCCAATCCATGTCGGCCCTTGCGTAAATAAATAAATAAATAAATAAATTGGGTGCATCCTATCTGAATGAGTGCACTGGGGAGCCCTGTTGTCACAGCGCACCGTGAAAGTACTATCATTAAAAATGAGAAAAATATGCAGCCGGTGCGCTATTTCATTATGACGCACCGCGAATGTTCAATTTTGAAAAAAAAAAACTTTCAAAAAATACAAACCTTACTTTCTTTTTGTTTCTCCCCTTTCTTCTTCTTCTTTCTGCGATTTCGAATTAGGAATTTTCAATTTAGATTTATAGGGTTTGTATTGCTAAATATAGACCTAAGACATGCAACCGACGGGATGATTAGCATACTCGTATCCTAATCCATGTCGACCTTGGAATGATTTAAAAAAAAACAATTTTTTTTACCGGTGCTCCCTATGTAAGTTAGCGCACTGGTGCTCTGTTGTTTACAAGAGCACTGGATAAGTAATGTGAAAAAACAAGATTTTTTTAACGGTGCACCATATGTAAAATATAGCACCGATTTATACTAAAAAAACTAACACTAGACGATTTTTATTATTTTTATGATGGTTAAAAGGTGCGGTCATTCACATGTAATGCACTGGGGCTTCTTGTTGACATAGAGCACCATACAATGTATTATACTGTTTTTTCGGTGCATGGGAAATACATACACGCACCGACGTCCGTGCATTCACCATGAATGGCGCACCGATTTTTTTAGATTTTTTTTTTTAATTGAGAAGTTGACAGTTTATTTTAAAATATATTATTGACTGATATGATATAGGTTTGATATTGTTAAATAAATGACTGACAAGAGATTAAGAAACAAAAATACTGATAACACATCTAGAAAAGCAAAAAAGGCAAGTCCTTTGTAAATTTTTTACAAAAAAATTATTTTTGAACTATATGTAAGTTTAAATAATATGTATTGTTTAATGCGTATCATGCAGAGCCACAAAATGACGAAGCTCGATAAGATTATTTCTGTTCGAGGACTAGAAGAACGTATAAGCTTGATGGAAAAATTGCAAAAGGATGAATCAGGTGAATGAAAAAATACTATCGATCCAATATGAGTTTCTTTTTTTAGTTTTCATTAATAATATAATTAAAATTATTAGATAACATGTGTGAAAAAATATATTAATTCACCTCTGTTTAATGTTCTACAGGGACCAACAACTCAGAAAAGGAATGTTGTTCTAAGAAAAGAAAAACAATAGAACATGCAAATGAAAATGAATTGCTCCTTAGCTCATCTAGAGTGGTGTTGGAGGTTAATGAAAGGGGGAAAAACTTTTACAAATGTTTGAGGGATCTAGTGGAACGAATGTATAGACATTCTTTCCACTTACAATACAAAAACCAATCCAATGATTCCAAGAACCAGATTTTATGTAAACTACAGGAAGAGTTTCCAGAGAATTGGTCAATGAGACATGTCAGACTTTTAATAGCAAAAACGTACAACAAAAAAAAAAAAGGAATGAAAAGGTAATATTCCTTTAGATGTTTGTCTATAATTATTTATAAATATCACTTTTGTTATACTCTATTTTCATATCTCAATACAAAAATTAAATAGTTTATTGTCATGTTACATTTTCAAGAAGATTATGAAAATCTCAAAATATGAACGAGCTGATATTAGAAATATGCCAGCAATAATGTCCAAAAAGGTGTACAAGGAGATGGTCATAGAAATGGACAAAATTGCATTGCGGGAGGAACCATCTCAACAACAACGTGCTTCAAATGTAATATGTAATCATTGAATTTTTTGATCATTAGGTACAATAAATAAACAATTTAGCATTAAATATTAATTTTCAAGTATTTTCTTGCAGAAAAGAAAAGAAAATGGAACCCATTCAGCACATAAAACAGGACGACAAGGAAGAAAAGGATTGATATCTAAGTTTGTGAGTAATTGTTACTTCCTTATAAAAACTTAACTAGATTTCATTTTTGTATTTTTAAGTTGTTTTACAAAAATCATCATTGAATGTTTCCAAACAGGTGCTAACATACAAAGAAGAACCATCAGAGGAATTGATTGAAATTGGTTTAAATATGGGTTGTGCATATATGTTGGCATATCAGAACTTAATTGTGGAATTTGTAAGCATCTATCGATCTTGTTTTACTTAGCTCTGTCTATAATTAATAGAAAAAATAAATATTTTATATTAAATATATGATTTCTTATGGGGTATAAAACTTGCAGGAAACAAAGTATGGCACTGCGCCAACAAATCAAATCTTGAAAGATGGCATGTTACATGGTTTTGAAATAATGTGTATAGTTTATGAGTCAATTGTTGCATTGGTACGTCATTTCTTTTCGATTTACATTGATGTATATTATTTAATATTGCAATTTTCATTATTCTCACCAATGTATATACACTCATTATAGTTTATTTTTATGTTTGTAGATGGAAGAAGGTGAAGAAGAAGAAAACAATCAACGTCGTGAACAAAACATTTTTGAAAATAACCCAAGTCATAGAAGTAGATCTAGCAGTGATAGCATTTCAAGCGAAGAATGATGATCACTATGCTTAGATATAAAAGCAAGGCATTGTACTATTTTTGGAAAAATGTCTATGAAATCAAACATTTTCTTTAATGTAATGGACATAGTGTCCCAATTGGAAGATAAAGGGATAGCAATAACTATCCCATTTTTTATGACAAAGAATGTCTTATTCATATATATATATATATATATATATATATATATATATATATATATATACACACACACTAAAAAATGTTTTAATTTATTCTATTGTGTTCTCTATTGTCGCTATTGTGTTCTCCATTTTCGTTCTCAAATGCAGTAATAAAAATTTAATTCATATGAATATTGTTATAAAATATATATGTTTTAATTATAAATCTTCAGGGAAATCACATAATATATTTTGGAACCGATGCGTTTCTAACTACCAACTGTAGTTCATCATCAGGATAATGAACTACAGTTGGTAGTTCGAAACGCGTCAGTTCCAAAATATATTATGTGATTTCCCGGAAGATTTATAATTAAAATGTTATGGATCACAAAAGCTTGCACTCTCAAAATATATATGTGTCAACTTTTGATGAATAATGAATTTTAAAAAACCAAAATAATTATGATATGATATAACAAATTAATCTAAACATCACATTCAAATCCATTAATAAAAATTTAATTAATATGAATATTGTTATAATATGTGTCAACTTTTGATGAATAATGAATTTAAAACAATCACAATAATTGCACTGCCATAGGTCGATGTTTCTAAAAAATACAAAATGAAAACCGATGCGCTTGTATTATTAAGCGCACCGGTGCGTTTTTACTACCTATAAGGACCGCACAAATACCAAAACCAATAAAAAATATCGAGGCGTTTGCGCTGTACGGCGCTCCGGTGCGTTTATGTATCTATACACACCGGTGTCGTTTCACCGCCTATGTGTTGTGTAACCAGCTCCAAAAATATAAGAAAAGAGATATCAATGCCTTAGAAATAATCCACTTCGAGGGGGCAACCTCCAATACGTTACATAAATGAACAATTCTTGGATGATACAATTTACAAAACCTCTCTATATATAGGAGTCCATGGGGCCATAATGTAATCCTAGTGGGGCCATAATGTAATCCTAGCTGACCTAACAATAATAATTTAAGGGCACAATAACAATATGGAGGTTACAGGGGTACAACAATAACAATAAGGGGATTACACTAACAACAATAAGGGACTATACTAGTAATATAGGGACCTAACATGCCCCTCTCCTTCAAAAAATTGTTGTCCTCAACGCTTGAGTAGCTCTGGGTGCTTCTGTATAAAATTCTCATCCTCCCATGTAGAATCTTCAGTGGGTAAGTTCTTCCACTTGATGAGATACTCTGAAATTGATCAATTCCATAGTTGTCGAGTTCTTGTTTCTGTGACCGCTTCAGGTTCCAATATGATTTTTCCTTCCTCATCAAGTTATGGCAATATTATTTGAACTAGAAGATTTTCACCTATAACCTTCTTTAGGCATGAAACATGGAAAACTGGATGCACTCGAGAAGAAGCAGGAAGCTCCAATTTGTATGCCATAGTACCAATCTTTTCCAACACCTTGTAAGGACCATAATACTTTGGCGATAATTTATTATCCTTCTTAGCTTGCTTGAGGGACATTTGTTTGTATGGTTGTAGCCGTAAAAATACCCAATTTCCTACATCAAAACTTCCTTCACTGCAATGTTGATTTGCTTGTTGTTTCATTCGGTTTTGTGCCAAATTCAGGTTATCCTTTAAGAGTTGGAGAACTTCTGCTGATGCTCGATGTGATCTTCCACTGCTTGAACCTTCGAATTTTCCCTTAAATATGATGTGATGGATGGTGGATGATATCCATAAAGTGCCATAAATGGGGTCATTTTTGCTACAGTATGGAAGGAAGTGTTATACCACCATTCAGCAAGAGGTAACCACTTGACCCATTGTGTTTGTTTATCAGATACAAAACAACGAAGATATCCTTCCAAACATTTATTTACTATCTCAGTTTGACCATCAGATTGAGGATGATAAGATGAGCTATGAACTAATTGAGTACCCAAACAAGAAAATAACTCCGTCCAAAAATTTCCAGTAAAAATGGGATCTCTGCCGCTCACAATAACCCTTGGGCTTCCATGTAGCTTTTGAATTCTGTCCATAAATGTAGTAGCAACTGTACTTGCTTTAAATGGATGAGATAATGCACAAAAGTGTGCATACTTGGTAAGTCTATCAACTACCACCATGATGACACTCTTTCCTTCAGACTTAGGTAAACCTGTGATAAAATCCATTGAAATCTCCTTCCAACGTTGACTTGGAATGGATAAAGGTTGTAGAAGTCCCGGGGTCTTAATTGTCTCAACTTTATTCTACTGGCAAACAAACATTCCGCCATAAAATTTTGAATATCAGATTTAAGGCCATCCCAAAAAAATTCTTTCTTCACCCTGTGGTAAGTTTTTAAAAATCCTGAGTGTCCTCCTAAAGGAGAAGTGTGCAATTCAAAAAGAATCTTTTGTTTTAGTTGGGAATTCTTACAAAGATATAAGCGATCTTTGTACCATAAGGAATCATTTTTCCAACTAAATGTATCAGATGTACTAGGATCTTGCTGCAACTTTTGAATGAGTGTCCATACATCTTTGTCCTTCTTCCATTCATCTCTTGCTTCGGTTATCCAATCCGGTTGGATAATAGAAATGGCACAAAGCAATGCTTCCATCTCTTCATTCTTTCTTGAGAGTGCATCTGCAACAACATTAAGCTTTCCTTTTTTGTAGATTATTTCAAAGTCATAACCCAACATCTTTGTGACCCATTTTTGCTGCTCTTCTGAAGATATTCTTTGTTCCAAAAAGTGTTTAAGACTATCATGATCAGTTTTTACCTTGAAGTGTCTTCCCATTAGGTAAGTTAGCCATTTCTTTAGTGCATGCATTATTGCTAACATTTCCTTCTCATAAATAGGTTTATGTAAATACTTTCCTTTGCTTGGACGACTTTCAAAAGCAATGGGTCTTCCTTCCTGCATTAAAACAACACCAATTCCATTTCCTGAGGCATCACATTCCACAATAAAGGTTTTTGTGAAGTCTGGCGTAGCTAAGACCGGTGCTCGGCACATTGCCTCTTTAAGATGTTCAAAGGCCTTAGTTGCTTCAGGAGTCCATGAAAATGCATCTTTCTTCAATAATGTTGTTAGAGGTGCTGCTATTCTCCCATAATTCTTAACAAACTTGCGATAATACCTGTTAACTCGAGAAATCCTCACAACTGCTTTATGGTTGTGGGGACTTTCCATTCCTTAATGGCTTTAATTTTGTTAGGGTCTACCTTAACACCCTCGTGAGATACAATATGACCCAGATATTGCACCTCTTGTACTCCAAAGAAACATTTGGATGTTTTTGCATATAATTGTTTCTCCTGCAATAGTTTGAGCACCCTGTCAACATGTTCAACATAATCCTTCCAAGACCTGTTGTAGATTAGTATATCATCAAAAAATACTAGCACAAATTTTCTAAGGAAGGGTTTGAAAATGGAATTCATCAACCCTTGAAATGTAGAAGGTGCATTGGTAAGGCCAAAAGGCATGACCAAAAATTCATAATGACCCCCATGAGTTCGAAATGCTTTTTTTGGAATATCTTCAGTCTTCATTCTAATTTGATGATATCCTGAACGAAGATCCAACTTGGTAAAATAAATTGCTCCATGTAATTCATCCAATAATTCATCAATCACAGGAATGGGAAATTATCTTTAATGGTGAGCTTATTGAGCTCCCTATAATCCGGACACATTCGCCATGATCCATCCTTCTTGTGTACCAATACTATAGGAGAAAAGAAAGAACTTTGACTAGGTTGAATTATACCCGCCTCTAACATTTCTGCAATCATACGTTCAATTTCGCTCTTTTGGACATAAGGATATCTATAAGGCCTGATGTTTGGAGGAACACTTCTTGGAATCAAATGAATAGCATGATCATGATCATGAATAGGTGGGAGTCCTTTGGGAGTTTCAAACACGTTGGAATGATTGTCCAGGACTTGTTGGAGATCTACAAAAATAGATGATTTTGATGTTGGAACTTCTAGTGATCATAATTGTGCAATTACGCCTCGTTGTTCTTTCTTTAGAAGCTTTGTCATGACA